>VWYH01003569.1:216310-255722 GCA_013399365.1 Pampusana beccarii | reverse complement strand
GGGATGGGGATAAGTAAGATGAGGGCAGGGCACAACGGGGACAAGGAGGGTGGGGACAGACAGGAAGACAGTAACAGAGTGAGGTCAGGGCAGGACGGGGACAGCCAAGAGGGGGACACGATGGGGACACGGAAGGATGTGGACAGGATGGGATGGGGTGGACAGGATGGGGACAAGGGTGATGAGGACATGGAGGTTGGGGCAGGATGGGGACAGACAAGAGGGACAGGGAGGATGGGGACAGGATGGGTAGAATGAGGACAGGACAGGGACAGGGAGGATGGGGACAGGATGGGATGGGATGGGGGGGACAAGGGCGATGAGGACATGGATGTTTGGGACAAGATGGGATGGAGGGTGGACAGGATGGGGACAAGGGCGATGAGGACATGGATGTTTGGGACAAGATGGGATGGAGGGTGGACAGGATGGGGACAAGGGAGATGAGGACACGGATGCTGGGGACAGGACAGGGACAGCCAAGACGGGGACAGGCAGGGTGAGGACAGGGAGGGTGGGGACAGGACGGGGACAGCCAGGCTGCCATGGAGACAACCAGGACGCGGGGACCAGCAGCACCACGCCCCCCCCAGCCCAGCCAGCGTGGCGGATCCGGGTCCGACCCCCCTTTATCTCCCCCCCACCCCCAAGGCGGGGCCTCCCCGCTTCCCCCCCCGGCCTCTCCCGGCGGCAGCGGCTGGATGCGGGGGCTGGATGCGGGGGCTGGATGCGGGGGCTGCATGGGGGGCTCTGGCTTTGGGGGTGCTGCTGGTCCTGCTGTGTCCCCCCCCGAGCCCAGCCGAGACCTACACGGCCATGGCGAGTGTCCGCAGGGCGCTGCGCTCCGAGGGCCGCCTGCTCCGCCGGCTCCGCGGGTACCTGCGGGAGGAGCGCGGCCGCCTCCGCCGCCTCGCCAGGTACCGCCCCCCCAACCCCCGGGACGGGGACACGCGTGGGGACACCCCCCCGGCCCTGCCTGCACCCCCGGCCCGCTTTACGCACCCCGCTGGCCCAAGGGTGGGTGCTGCCCTGGCAGGGAGGGGGTTAATCAGTCCCCCCCCCCCATCCCCTCCAGCACTCAGTTTTTGGGGGTGCTCCTAAATACGAAGTCGCGGGTGGGTGGGGGGGAGCACGGCCTGGACACTGTCCAGACCCCCCCAGCCATGTCCCAGGAGGGGACCGGGGATGCGGGGCATGTCCCTAGGCTGGGGACCAGGGACTGGGGATGTGGGTCACAGCATCCCCAAGGAACAGGGGCATCCCCACCAGGGATGGGGTTCCACCAACCTTGATGGGGCTTCTCCAACTTTGATGGGGTTTCTGCACCTCTGGCTTGGCCAAACAGTGGACACTGGGGTACCGTGGGTGGGTGGGGAGCACAACCCAGACGCTGTCCACACCCCCCAGCCGTGTCCCAGCAGGGGACCAGGGACATGGGGCATGTCTCTGGGCTGGGGACCAGGGATTGGAGATGTGGGTCACAGCATCCCCAAGGCACTTGCCATCCTCACGTATCCACCAGGGATGGGGTTCCACTAACCTTGATGGGGCTTCTCCAACTTTGATGGGGTTTCTGCACCTCTGGCTTGGCCAAAAAGTGGACACTGGGATGCCGTGGGTGGGGAGCACGGCGCAGACACTGTCCACACCCACCCCAGTCACTTCCCAGGAGGGGATGTGGGTCACAGCATCTTCAAGGCACAGGCCATCCCCACATACCCACCAGGGATGGGGTTCCACCCACTTTGAAGAGGTTTCCCTATCTTTGGCTTGGCCAAAAAGTGGATGCTGGGGCAAAGCTGCCCAACTATGGGAGGCTCAAACCCCATCCCAGTGGTGTCACCACCCAGGAGCGTCACTCCAAGTGTCACTCAGTGGGTGCTTTGTAGGTTTTATGAGAAGGTCCAGGCGCTGCACCAGGACCCTGAGGCCTCGGTGGACAACCCCTTGTTGGCCTTCAGCCTCATCAAGCGTCTCCACTCCGACTGGCCCAATGTCATCTACAGTGATGAGGCCACCGAGAACACCCAGGGTATGGGGGGGGATGCATGGCAGCGTGTCCTCTCTGTCATCTGGGTGGAGGAGCAGGAGAACGGATGGAGGAACAGGAGAATGGGTGATGGAGCAGAAGAATGGGTGGTGGAACAGAAGAATGGGTGGTAGAGCACGATAATGGGTGGAAGAGCAGAAGAATGAGTGGAAGAGCAGAAGAATGGGTGGAGGAGCAACATGTTGGTCCCAGGGGATAGAGAAGGGCTGATAATGGTGACTGCACCCCAAAAGCTCATTAATCCCCCTCCGTGCACCCCACTACCCATTTGGGGTTGGACTAGAGGACCCTCGAAGGTCCATTCCAACCCAAACTATTCTATGATTCCATGTTTCTACCCACCCTCAGCTCTCCATGATGCCTTCAAGGAGGTGGAGCAGGAGCTGCCTGGAGCTGAGGACCTGGACGGGGCTGCCCGGGCGCTGATGCGGCTGCAGGATGTCTACGCACTCAGTGTCAAGGGCATGGCCAACGGCGTCTTCCAACACGCCGGCTCCAGCCGCCCACCCCTCTACAGCCCCGGCCAGCGTGTGTCCCTCTCTGCCGATGACCTCTTCCATGTGGGCAAGGTGAGGGTCAACCACATCAGACCCCCACAAAGCTTTTCCAGCCTGGGATGCTGCTCTTGCCCAAGTTATGGGTCTTCTTGCTGCTTCCTGGCTCATGGAAGGGAAGAGCCAAGCAGGTGGCCTGGGGGAGACCTCCTGCCCCAGCATCCCAGTTTGGTATGGGATTGGCCCCAGCTTGGGGCGAAAAGTGGGTCCATAAATCCCAGGGAGGGGATTTGGGTGCTTTAATAGAGGGTTTGGTTTGCGGCAGAGTCCTGTGAGTGTCACTGCAGAGCTGGGGTGGAGGTTTAGAGTATGGGGTAGAATGGGGTGGGATAGGATGGAATGGGATGAGATGGAGGTGGAGGTGCTGATGGGGATGGAGAAGGGATGGAGATGATGGAGGTGGAGATGGAGTTGGAGATGATGGAGATGGAGGTGGAGATGGGGTTGGAGGTGGAGATGGGGTTGGAGGTGGAGGTGGAGATGGAGATGGAGGTGGAGATAGAGATGGAGATGGAGGTGGAGGTGGAGATAGAGATGGAGATGGAGGTGGAGGTGGAGATGGAGGTGGAGATGGAGATGGAGCAGGATGGATGGGGGTGGGACAAGAAGGGATGGGACAGGATGGGGATGGCACGGGAAGGAAAGGGGATGGGAATGGGAAAGCGACAGGATGTGATGGGACAGGATGGGTGGGAATTGGAATGGGATNATAGAGTCATAGAATCATAGAACAGTTTGGGTTGAAGGGACCTTCCCAGCTCCCCCAGTCCCCCCCTGCCATGACAGGGACATCTCCACCAGCTCAGGTTGCTCAGAGCCCCGTCCAGCCTGGCCTGGGATGTCTCCAGGGATGGTTCAGCCACCACCTCTCTGGCCAACCTGGGCCAGGCTCTCACCACCCTCAGTGTAAAATGATGAGGATGGTGGTGGGGATTTGGTGGGATGTGGTGGGACAGGGTGGGACAGGACACAGACCAGGCTCCCTCGCAGGTGGCCTATGACACGGGTGACTACTACCACTCCATTGCGTGGCTGGAGGAGGCCGTTGGACTCTTCCGCCTCTCCTACGGCAGCTGGAACCCCGAGGACCGGAGCAGCCTGGAGGATGCTCTGGACCATCTCGCCTTCTCCTACTTCATGGTACAGCCCATCGAGTCCCGTCCCCACCGCCCCGGTGCCTGGTGGAGCCGAACCGCGGGCAGGGGGATACTCATGGTCTCTCTGCTCCCCACATCCAGGCTGGAAATATCTCCCACGCCTTGAGCCTCTCCAGGGAGTTTCTCCACTACGGTACATGGGGCAACCAGGAGGAGGGGAGATGTTGTGGGGTGTCCCCATCACCAGCCTCCTTCACCCTATTTCTTGCCCCCACATGGGGTTAATTCTCCAGGGATCGATGGCAGGGAAGGGCGGGGGCGGGTGATGGTACATGGCGTTTTTAGGGTGACACCACCTCTCCGGCAGACCCCAGTAACCGAAGGGTGGTGAGGAATGTGGCCAAGTACGAGAAGCTGCTGGAGACGGGGACAGTGACGAGCACCGAGCCCCTGCGACGCCCCAACAGCACCCGCCTGCAGAACCGCGACGCCTACGAGGAGCTGTGCCAGCGCCCGGGGGGGCAGGTGGGGCTGGCACGGGTGCCATGGTCCCCCACCCCACCGCTGTCCACCCTCTCATGTCCTCCTTGGTCCTCTCCCTCTCCCCAGCAGGCCCTGGAGCATCTCCCACAACTTGGGTGCTCCTACGAGACCAACGGCAGCCCCTACCTCCTGCTCCAGCCCGCCAAGAAGGAGATGGTCCAGATCCGACCCTACGTGGCTTTGTACCACGATTTCATCAGCGATGTTGAAGCCGAGACCATCAAGGGGTTGGCAGGTCCTTGGGTGAGCTGTCCCTGTCCCCAGGGATGTCCCTGTCCTGGAGGAAGGTGTCCCAAGAGCTAGACTTGAGGAAGGGATGTTTTACACTGCGGGTGGTGAGAGCCTGGCCCAGGTTCCCAGAGAGGTGGTGGATGAACCATCCCTGGAGACATCCCAGGCCAGGCTGGACGGGGCTCTGAGCAACCTGAGCTGCTGAAGATGTCCCTGTCATGGCAGGGGGGGAATGGGGGAGCTGGGAAGGTCCCTTCCAACCCAAACTATTCTGTGATTCTATGAAGAGCTGGTGGTCCAAGATAGACCACCCTGAGGATGCAGAGATAGGAGGGGTTTTAAGCTGGGCTTAGCCAAAGCCTTCTGCAGCAAGATCCTGAGGAGGGTGAGCCCAGCTTAAGTCCACATGAGCTCCCACAAAAGATTTTGTGGAGAAACCAAGTCCATGCATGCACCTACACCCCTTCCCAGCCGGGCTTGACTTGGTGCCACCCAACTGTGTTGGCTCCAGCTGCTTCCATCACCCGGTGGGACACCTTGGGGTGGGGATCTTTGGCCACCAGTTGGTATAAACCCCCCCAATTTTGACCCAAACTGAGGTCCCTACTTGGTGTTGGGGGTCCCCATCTGCAGCAACATCCCCTCCACCATGTGTCCTCCAGCTGCAGAGATCCGTGGTCGCCTCTGGAGAGAAGCAGCAGAAAGCCGAGTATCGGATAAGCAAGAGGTAGGAAAAACCCCATCCCTTGTCCTCCAATCAGCGGGACCACCATGGCCCCATTGCCAACCATGGCCCCATTGCCACCAACAAAGCCGTGCTGGGGACACCTGGGTCCTCCACACCCAGCAGTCCCACTGGCCACAGGTGGCTTTGTGGGGGCTGAAGGTGGGGCGCTCCCACAGCGCGTGGCTGAAGGACACAGCCCACCCGGTGGTGCAGACACTGGAGAAGCGCATGGCCGCCCTCACCGGCCTGGACCTGCGCCCGCCCTACGCCGAGTACCTGCAGGTGGTCAACTACGGGTTGGGAGGCCACTACGAGCCACACTTCGACCACGCCACGGTCAGGGAGCTGCTGGGGTGGTCGTGGGGTGGTGGCCAGGGCGGGTCCTCTGGTGCATTTGGGGTGGTCCTTGGGGTGATCATGGGATGGTTCCTTGGGTGGTCTTGGTGTGATTCTGGGGTAGTCTTTGAGGTGGCCACCAGAGTGGTCTCCAGGGTGGACACTGGGATGTTCTTGGAAATGGTCCCTGGGGTGGTCTTTGGGGTGATCTCTGGGATGCTCCCTCAGATGTTGCTGGAGGTGGACCCTGGGGTGGTCATGGGATGGTTGCTTAGGGAAGGTCCCTGATGGTCCCTGGGGTGGTCCCCATGGTCATTCTGGGATTGTGCCTGGGGGGGGTCCCTGGGGTGCTCTTTGGGGTGGTCTCCCTCAGAGGTCCCTAGAGGTGGACCCTGGAGTGGTCCCTGGGATGGTTGCATAGGGAAGGTCTCTGAATGGTCCCTAGGATGGTCCCCATGGTGATTCTGGGATGGTGCCTGAGGGGAGGTCCCTGGGTGTTCTTTGGGGTGGTCTCCCTCAGAGGTCCCTAGAGGTGGTCCCTGGAGCAGTTTTGGGGTGGTCTTGGGAATGGTCCCTCAGATGTCCCTGTACATGGACCTTGGGGATGGTCCCTCAGATGTCCCCAGAGGAGGACCCTGGGGTTGTCCCCATGGTGATCCCCAGGATGGTGGTCAAGGTGGTCCCTGGGCTGGTCCCTGGGGTGGTCCCTCAGATGTCCCTGGAGATGGACCCTGGGGTAGACCCCATGATGCTCGTGAGACGGTTGCCTGAGAGGAAGGTCCCTGGGTGGTTTCTGGGCNCTCCTCGGGCAGTCCAGGAAGAGCCCCCTGTACAGAATGAAGTCGGGCAACAGGCTCGCCACGGTCATGATCTACGTGAGTCCCGTCCCCCCCAATTCCAAGTTCTGGGCATGGAGAGACTGCACCTGCGTGGCCATCAGTAGGGTTCAGAGTGAACGGGGCTCGAGCTGGGTGGGGAAGCCCTAAACCAGAGCGCGGCGGGGTGTTAAACAACAGCTTGAATATTTGAAATGACAAAAGGAATATTTAAGAGCCGTGTTGAGGGAAACGCTACGGGGGGGGATCGAGGGAGGTTCCGTGCCTCAGTTTCCCTGTGCAAACAGCCACATCACGGGGAGGTGGGGGGAGATGGGGTGGGGAAAAGGCTCATATTTCCTGCTCCTTTTCCAGCTGAGCGCAGTGGAGGCCGGGGGCTCCACCGCCTTCATCCACGCCAACCTCAGCGTGCCCGTGGTGAAGGTGAGGGGACGCGCACGAGTCGCAGGGAAGGGGGGGACACCGGTCTGTGGCGCCTCATCGCTCGCAGGGTGATGCCAAACCCCAGTCCCGGGGCTCCCTGATCTGTTTTGGGGTGTCAAACCCCAATGTGAAGGTCAAACCTCAACCCTGGGGCTCCCTGATCTGTTTTGGGGTGTCAAACCCCAATGTGAAGGTCAAACCTCAACCCTGGGGCTCCCTGATCTGTTTTGGGGTGTCAAACCCCAATGTGAAGGTCAAACCCCAACTCCGGGGCTCCCTGATCTGTTTTGGGATGTCAAACCCCAACCCCGCACTCCCATCTCCATTTTGGGGTGTCAAATGCCAACCTTGGGGATCCCTGATCTGTTTCGGGGTGTCAAACCCCAACCCTTGGGCTCCCATCTCCATTTTGGGGTCCCAAACCCCAATTCTGGGCTTCCAGGCTCTATTTTTGGGGTTCCAAACCCCTGTTCTGGGGCTCCAAGTTCTATTTTGGGGTCCCAAACCCCAATTCTGGGGTTCCTGGCTCTATTTTAGGGGTGCCAAACTGGGGCTCCCAGCTCTATTTTGGGGTGCCAAATTACAATTCTGGGGCTCCTGGCTCTTTTTTGGGGTGTAAAACCCCCGACCTGAGGGTTCTCAGCTCTTCAGTTCTGTTTTGGGGCTCCAAAGCCAAATTGTGGGGGTGCTGGTTCTGGTTTGGGGTTCCAAATCCCAATTCTAGGGCTCCTGTCTCTATTTTGGGGTGTGAAACCCTAACCCCAGGGCTCCAAACCCCAATTTTGGGGTCCCAACCCCCAATTCTGGGGCTTCAGGTTCTATTTTGGGGTTCCAAACCCCAATTCTGGGGCTCCCAGCTCTGTTCTAGGGGTGCCAAGCCCCAACTCCACAGTTCCCAACTCAATTTTGGGGTTCCAAACCCCAATTTTGCCATCCTAGCTCCCCAATTATGGAGCTCCTAGCATTGTTTTGGGGTGTCAAGTCCCAGCCCCACAGCTCCCAGCTCTATTTTGGGTTCCAAACCCCAATTCTGGGGTTCCAGGCTTTGTTTTAGGGTGTTTAATCCCAATTCTGGGCTTCCAGGCTCAATTTTGGGGTTCCAAACCCCCGTTCTGGGGCTCCCGGCTCTGTTTTAGGGTGTTTAACCTCAATTCTGGGGTTCCTTACTCTGTTTTAGGGGTGTCAAACCCCAGCTCCAGGGCTCCAAATCCCAATTTGGGGTTTCCAAACCCCAATTCTCGAGTTCCAGGCTCTATTTTGGGGTTCCAAACCCCAATTCTGGGCTTCCAGGCTCTATTTTTGGGGTTCCAAACCCCTGTTCTGGGGCTCCAAGTTCTATTTTGGGGTCCCAAACCCCTGTTCTGGGGCTCCCAGCTCTGTTTTAGGGGTGCCAAACCTCAACCCCAGGCTTCCCAGCTCAACCTTTGGGGTTCCAAACCTCAATTTTGGGCTTCCAGGCTGTATCTTGGGGTTCCGAACCCCAACCCCGGGGTTCCCGGCTCTGTTTTGGGGTGCCGACCCCTCTCTGTGCTCCGCAGAACGCCGCTCTCTTCTGGTGGAACCTGCGGCGGAACGGGGATGGTGACGGGGACACCCTGCACGCCGGCTGCCCCGTGCTGGCCGGGGACAAGTGGGGTGAGACACAGTGTCACCCCAAAGTGACACGGGGTGGGAGGAATCCCAGAAAAAATCACGAATAACGGGGAAAAACGCCGCCAATATTGAGCGGGGGCGGAGAGGGGGACAGGAGTAGATGGGATGTCATTGTCCTTGTCCCTTCCAGTGGCGAATAAGTGGATCCACGAGCACGGGCAGGAGTTTCGGCGGCCGTGCGGCATCGACCCCCAGGACTGAGCCACCCGTGGGCTCAAGGACGTGGCACCCGTGGGTGACAAAGCCACCGGGGCACAGCGTGTCCCCAAGGTTGCTGGTGGTGGTGGCACAACGTGCTAGTGGTGGCACTTGCTCGGGTGCGGACGAATCTGGTGGAAATAAAGTCCAAAGACACAAAACTGGAGTCTGGGGGGAATATCTTGGTGTGGTACCCAATGGGGTGACGTGGGGGGGTGCTTGTGTCTGTGTCCCCACACCCCTGATCCCTAAATGGGCCCTCAAGCCCCCTCCTCCGGATTTAGATGAAGTCTTTCTCCTAAAAGTGGTAGTTAAATGATGTGGCATCTCTAGGGTGATCAGTAGGCTTCAGAGTGAACAGAATGACCATCAAGAACCAGAGCGAAGAAACCGCACGAACCTTAATCAGACGAACGTGCCGCAGTGCCTGCTGCATCTTTGGCTTGATTTTGCAGCTTGATTTCTTTCCTCGCTCATTTTGGGTTCGAAAACGTGCATTTCTTACCCCGTGCCTGCGTTTATCCAGCCTCGGATTAACCCTTCGCTGTGCACAAGCGAGGAGCAGAATCTGGGCAGGGAGCAGCAGGAGGATGCAATGGGAACACTTTGGGGCTTTTTTGGTCAAATTCTGCCAAATTTCAAAGCAATTTTCCCCCCAGATCCTGCTCTACAAATAAGAACAACCACCCCAGTACTCGGGGTGTTATAAAACAGAGGAACCAACGCAGCCCACGTTCCTCAACAGCCTGAGTGCCGCCCTTTATTGTTTTCAGCTGTTTCTGGACATGTGGAACCCATCGGGCAGGGGGAGGAGGGGAAAAAGGAAAAGCTGTGGTTAAAGCATCAGCTCGGAACGTAAAGAGGGGACGGGGGAATATTTGGGATGACGAGAGGCTTCTGTGAGTCACAGGAAAACCCCAAGAACGGCTGGATCGTAGTCACAGAATCCTTTGGGTTGGAAAAGACCATCGAGTCCAAATGTTCCCCCAAAACCCTGGCACTGCCCCATGTCCTGAGAACCTCATCTCTGTGTATTTCCAACCCCCCCAGGGATGGTGACTCCAGCACTGCCCTGGGCAGCCTGTTCCAATGCCCCACAGCCCTTTGGGGAAGAAATCGTTCCAAAACCCAACCTCAACCTCCAGTCTTGATAAGCATCGCTATTCTCCACTGGCTTTGGCATCAACTCCCACCCGCCGCACAGGCAGGTGAAAACACAACAGATAAGGCTCAAAAAAAGAGCTTTCTAAAGAATGAAAAGCATCTTTCCAACCCAGCCAGCCTCCTCCTGCTTCTCTGCTTTTACCGAGACCGTAAAACGCTGCGGGCTGCGAAAAAACACAGCGAAAAGCTGCCAGCGGAGGAGGGATTTTCAAACTATCCCCCTTTTTTTATGAGTCAAAAAGAACATTTCTTCTCTCCGCAGCGACTTTCACCACGATCTGTGCTCTCCCTTCCCCCAAATACCATTTATCTCGGCCTGGAGCTTCCCAAAAAAGGAGTAGAAACCGCCACAGGAGCATTAATATTTTTCCGACAAAAGCGCGGTCTCAAAAAATGTCTGCGGCTCGACGCAGCCGGCAGGAATTCCCCTCCGCCCACCCCGCGCTATCCCTCCTGTCCCTGTCGTCACCTTTATTTTCCAATTATTTTTGAAGCCAGCAGGACACACGAGGCCCCGAACCTCTTCTGCTTGGCACAGAGCGACGCCACATTAAGCAGGCTGTTGAAATATTTATTATTATTATTATTTTTTCCCACTCACTTCTCAGACGTTAACAACAAAATAGAATTCCGGGGAGCCCACGGGATTCGGAAACAGTCGTTCGTTTTCCAACGGTGCTTCTGCAGGATACAAAACTCAGTTTCTTCTGGTTGGTTTTTTTTCTTTAAGATTTCACAAACTGTAAAAGCAAATGATAACAGGAGAGGCAAACGCGAGGAGTTACCGCAATGAATGGCTCCGAGCCGAGTGACTCGAGCACGGAGGAATGTGGTGCTACCGGGATCGTTCGTGAATAAGACAACGGGCACATGCTGAACTACCCCGTGAAGAGAGACTCTGGACACACACACACGCTGTTATTATTTAATTTCTAGCAATTTGAACACAGGAATCGCCTGGAAAAGACCGAGAATTGTGCCAATTTTCGGGATACGGCTGGGGAAAAAAATGCTGTTTTGCATCTCAGCTACCGAAGATCCAACGAATCCATCGGCAACTGAAACACGGGGTGGACGTTCCATCGCGGACACGGTAAATTGATGCGATAATTAACACGGTGATTTACGGAGGGAGGCACCAGTAATTACTCTTTGAACACGTGAGTGCCGATGGCTGAAGTGCCAGGAGGGCGGAGAATCTCAGGAACGAGGCTTTTTTGTCCCTAATTCAGGCTTTTTCCACCCAAATGTGTTGGAGAAGGGGCACGGAGCAAAGCCACGACTGCCGCGTCCAGAGCTCACATGTGAATTAATCAGAGGAGACGAGCGGCTTCTCCATGAGGGTAAACGCCGATGTTAAGCCGGGCTTTGCCGAGCTCTTCACGCCGTCTCCCCACCTGCACCTCTCAAATTCGCGATGGCTTTTGTCAGGGGACACACACACGGATGCAAATCACAGCTCTCGAATCAGGCCAAACCCAGGATTTTGCCTCAGCAAAACAGCGTTAAAATACTGCTTTCATCATACAGCAAAGGGTGATGGACGTAAAGCGATTAAAAAAAAAAAATAAAATTCAGACACCCACTGGCAAAATATTGAGGAAAACGGCTCCAAAATGTTTCTGCTCTTAGGCTTGAGAGTGATTCTCAGGTGAAAGCGAACGGTCTGTGGGGAATTTAACCCTGAAGGAAAGCTCTCCGTGTAACTACGACATGGAAATATGGAAGGCAGGCAGTGAAACCATCAAGGAAGCGACGGTGGAAGCAAGGTCTTTCCTCCAAAAACCGGGGGAGCAAAACGCGGCGGCAGCTCCTCACGCGTCTGCGTCGACATCAGGACATCAGGACTGACTCCAAGCTCTTCCAGGCTTCGATCTACGGCGCTTTTTGCGTCCTTTTTTCATCCAAAAGGCGCTGATCTCCGCTCGGTTGTGTAGCAGCGACAGGAAAGGAAGAATAAATGCATTCCAGGGGCAAAAAATGGCCAAACAGACAAGTGCAGCCTGTTGATCACATTATTACTGCTGCTCGTGGGCATTCCCCATAAACGCAGGGTCCTGTCTGCAGGAGACTGCGTTATCCAGGCTATTTTTTCACATTGAGAACTTGAAAAAAGTAATAAGAAAGCTGCAAGACTCTGAAACAGAGCTCACAGTCCCCCCTCGCCTTTTCGTTTTAGTCTCCTGCCCGGGAAAGTCGCATTTAGGCCCTTCCCGCAGCTCAACCCGTAAGGCCGGCGTCGGCGAGATGAAACCTGAGCTCCCAGCGAAGGCGATTCCTCGTCTGCTTTTGGGGAAATAAATATGTATATTAAAAAACAAACCTAAGGGGCACTTTGAAGACGATTAGACGATTCCACGGAGAAACCCTGAAGCCTTTGGCTATGCTGCGATACTCTCGGTGGACCTGGATGGCCAATGGCCCCTTTGCAGTTGGGTCCAAGAAAAGCCTGAGAATCGATGGAGATCGGTTTGATGATCGACTTAGTAGGGATTTCAGGAGGTTTTTCCTCGTGGCAGCAGAGGAACCCACTCCCGAGGGCCTGAAGAGCTTTTCACGGTCTTTAGTAGAAGCTGCTTCCCAGCGAGGAAGTCCTTAAGCGCTTAAAACATTCTGGAGAACTAGTTCTAAAGGGATGAATCTCACACCAACTTCTCACTGCTGCTCAACCGGAGGGATGAAAGGAGATGGATACATCACAGTGGCCTCTGGTGCAGTTTATTTACAACGGGACTCAGTGCCGGAGAACACCAGGGTATTAACAAGCAGGAAACACGCTGGGAGGGAAAAAGGAGAGGGGAGGAAAAAGTCGCACGTTGAAAATCAAGGTGTTCTCTGTAGGTATTTGACCCCGCGACACCCTAAATTTAGTTGATTATCCAAACAAGAATCAATTGTGAAGGTTAAAATCAGCATCGATGCTTTCGACAATAACTTGTAAGCCACGTAATGGCGATAAACACAAAAGCTTTTGGGTGAAGAATTCTTAGCTAAAAGCAGGAAGACTCTACAGAACTGCCTAAAAAACCCTACTTATTTTAGGATCATCTCTCAGAATTAGATCAGCACCTTCTATGAGGTCTAAGCATCGGCTTAGCTTTTAGCTTTAGTACTGGAACTAAGACTTCGTGAGTTTTTTTCTGATTAGTCTTATCAGCCACAACCCACTCTCACTGCTGATTGGGGAGGTCGGGCTTCCACGGTTCATTTTGATATGAAAACACAGGAGATAAGCGTGGAAAGTCGGCAAAGTGAAGCAAACAGCTCTACCTGTCTAATCTCATCGGTATTTCTCGGCCGAAGAAGCGTGGTGCAAGTTGTTTCCAAAACACAGGGCCTTGGTTACTTCAATAAAACGCTACTTAAACTAAATATTGGAAAGCAAGAGCTCGAGGACCCGCAGGGCCTTACCACTGGAATCCACCGATGGGCTCTGTAAACCTGTGACGGATCAGGAATGTCGCAACAGCTTCAGCAACCTGGAGGAAAGAAGAAAAATACCAGTCAGAATTTAAAGGGGCACGAAGGTAACAAGAAATCCAGTCCTTTTCAAAGCCTGCAGCATTTCCAACAACAGGTCGTGTCCTCAGGAGCCTCTTGTCGCGTCAAGTTTGCTCCTTTAAAACAAAGAGCTCTGTATAACAGGCTTATATTAAACATAAATTAAGCATATTTACTGTATTAAATATTTAATATTAAACCAAATTAGTTAAATGTTAAATACATTAATATATAAAAGAAGGAACTACATGCTTCCACCTTTACTCTGACACTGACCACACAATCAAGAACGGACAAAACTTTTTCACCGGCTCTTTCAGGAATTCTTAAAACAATGCGTAGGTTTAGAGGGTAAAAAAGGTCTGGTGAAGTCACCAAGCAAGTTATTCCTGTAAAGAACAAATCAAGATATTCACCTGACAGTAATAATACCACTTAGAATTTCTATTGAAAAGAACAGTGTAAGAAGTCAGTATAGATAAAAATCCCTATTTGAGATGGGTAAAGCGAAGCACAGAAAGGCCGAGCTTTACATTCACAGCGGTCAGCGTAGAACAAGTTTTAAAACCAGAGGCGTTTCTGACCACAGGCTCCACCGGCTGCACCACATTCCTGCTGCTATCTGGACACTGATTTCGGCAGCACGCAGCTCCGTCGGCCTGCCAGCTGCTTCACTAACATTTGGGTTGTGTTTGGAAAATATGAGCCACCCAGTTCAGTAGAACATGGACCAACCCCAAAAACCTGCAGCTTAGGCCAAGGGAGAGCGGAGGACTTCACGAGGAAGGGGATAAATCTGCATTCCACGCGGTACGAGTTAGTTCTGCCACCGCCAGGCTGGGACTTAAATTGGTGACCAAGACAAGCTCTGTGTCACGCAATATCTTAGGCCAGGCTTTCCAGCCAGCTTAGAAATCCAAGCTGTTTTGCAAATAATCAATTAAGATGTCTTGCAAAAGTTGCCCCTGAAGTATAATTATCGTAAGAGAAGCTGAGAGGGATGTGCTCAATGGGATCAATATCTCAGGGTGGTGTCAGGATGGACCAGACTCTGTTCAGTGGGGCCCAAGGCCAGGGTGAGGGGCACCGGGCACAGACTGAAACACAGGAGGGTCCATGTGAACATGAGGAGAAACTTGTGTGCTGGGAGGTGTCAGAGCCTGGCCCAGGCTGCCCAGAGCGGGTGTGGAGTCTCCTGCTCTGAGCCATTCAAACCCGCCTGGGATCCTGGGTGATCTGCTCTGTGACCCTGTGTGAGCAGGGGGGTTGGACTGGGGGATCTCCAGAGGTCCCTTCAACCCCAACCAGCCTGAGATTCAACATTTAAGCTGTGAAGAGAGTGATTTATCTATTTAGCTTCAACCCCACGGAGGGGCTCACCTTGTCTGGAGCATCTTCATGGACCGCATGGCCGCACTGCGGGAGAACCTGCATCTGAAACTTCCCTGCGGATCGACAGAGGCATCACTGCAGCGGCTTTTCGAGAGGTTTTGATTTCTAACAGCAGCGGTTTAGGCAAAAGGTTCTTGTGTATGCAGGAAACGTCGGACACAACACCCGTAAATGCACTGGGAATTTATGAACTCTTTGATAAAGGGTCTCACGTTCTTTACAAACAAACCTCACTAAATGTATCGAGCAACGAGGGACTGCGAAGGCACAGGAGTCTAAAGCAACAAATACAGACAGTTTCCAACAAAAGCAAGAACCAGCTGCTTAATTCATCTTCCCCAGGTGTAATTAGAGCAGGGTCCCAGGAATTAAAAATTAAACTAAACATCTTAGAGCTTCTCGACGCAGGTGAGATCACCTTTCAGAGTTGGAACCGTTATCAGATCTACCTTAAGATAATATTTAGCGTGCCACCCAATACTGCTTTCCAGTACTGGAAATTAATGAAGCTGCGATGGGTAAAATTAAAAAAAAAGAAGAAAACAACAACAAATCCAAGCTATTAACAGAGATGCTGAATCTTGGCCTGATGTCTGCCAGAAATACTGGGAGACCAGACAGTTTTGGATGCTCCCAAGTGTTCTGTGGCTTGGAACATCAGGGATTTAATTAGAAAGGGAAAAAAGATTGGAAAGAAACCCCCCCAGACAATCATTCTGACCCAAGAAAAGCGTGGCAGCCCCATCACTGGAAATACTGAGCACTAGGACTGAACAAAAACCACAGCAACAGCTCTTCGCAACTTCTAATTCAACCCTCTCCCTCACAACTTGTAATTCAACCTTCTTCTCAACTTCTCCACCTTTGCTACAACCACAGGCACTCGGAGAACACTTTGGGAGGGACGAATTCTCCAATGCACATTTGTTTCGATATAAACGGCACCTGGTAAAGGCCATTCCAGCTAACTCTGGTTTTGTGCACCCATAGCAAGGGGTTATCGTCCAAAAAGAGCATCACGGTTAGGACAGAGTAACAATATTAAACATTTACCTTGCATCTGTCCAATTGTTAGATCTTTATCCAGTCTGTCGACACCTACAATCATTGGAGAAAAGCCAGAGAGAATGTGACTGACTGAGCAGGGCTTCACTTGACGTTTTGAAGGAGACATTTGGCTTGAAAAACTCAAAAGAAACATTATTTTTGATGCCCACCAGGACTTTTCACTGCTGAACCTCAAGAGAGTAAAGTGACAGGAAAGAATCCCAAGCGAAAATGCAAGAACACATCCTTCCCCACTACTTAAAATGGTATTTATATTGGTTACACACTTCATTTCCTATCAGGGCACAAAAAGGGCCAACAGTTGGCTCTAGAGCACCGATAATTCTTGAGGAAAATACAATAGTGAAGGCTGAAGGGCAGCCTGGATCTGTCCTGTTTGCTCTTCCCCCACATCACCCAAGTAAAACACCCACGCAGGAGCAGCAACACACAGTATGTCACAGTATATCAAATTAACGGGCTTATGATATTTCCAGATGCGTAGAAACGCGAAGGTGGAAGACACAGATCTGCTGGTCTCGGAGCCATCAGCCAAACGCTGACCCTCTTCTCTAAAATATTACTATTAAATATTAACATTAAATATTAAAAGTGAGACAGCCCTGAAGCGAACAGCCACAGAATCTGGGCTGGAAGAGACACGTACCAGCTAAAAGCAAAAGCTTTGGAGTCGGGCAGCTTAGGAAGAGGTTGGATAAACCCCTGAACCAGCCATCCCAGTACTTTTCTGTTTTCGCCAGTTCAATTCGCCACGTGTATAAATGCTCCTTCTTCGTCTGCAGGGAGGAGAGAGAGCTCTGCATTAGTAAGCAGGAAAAAAAGGTTAAATAAAGTTAACTCAGAGTCACACTTGGGACGATATTTTAAAAATACTGGCTCCCTCTGGTGGAATACACATTTCTAGGGGATGACCCTCCTTGCTCCTGAATTTCTCTCCAAATCACAGTTAAAATACACAAGTAGGGATGGAAAAAGTCAGCAGGAGCTACACCTATAGACGAAGAGGAGGCTGCAGTTCTCGGCGCACTCAATTTGCTGTTTTATCCTGGTCCGAATAGCTCACAAATTGTCCGAACGTTCAGATTTGGCTCTCAGGTGACACAAAAATACAAGGGGCTAACGGGGCTACACTGATTTTGCTCGAGGAATGGACATTGCTGGCTTGGAATTGCCTGTTCGACCTCCTGAATGCCTCTGCGCCTTGGAAAAGGAACAAAAAATACCACAAAGAGCCAGAAAAGAGCGTTTGTCATTCAGGCCGGACGCCCCGTTTCAGGCCACGTGCATTAAATCTATGAGCATCTCAGGAGAGAAAACCAAACACACGTTTTCAAGTAACAGCCCAAGATAGAACCAGTGAAATAAGACAAAGAAGAAAAACAAGAGTCACGATATTCGATGATTTTAAGGGTCTCTTCCAACCAAAATGATTCTATGATATAAAGTTTTGGGTTGCTGGAGTTGCTCCCTTTTGTATTTTGAATTATTTGGAAAATTACTGGTGGCTATTTTTGCAGGTTTTTTATTTTCCAAGCGGAAAAAACAGCAAGAAATTCCCTACCTCTGTGTCATCTTCTTTCTTCCTTTTGTTGACAGAGCCTCCCCCTTCTTCATCCTCTTCATCCTCCTCCTCCTCTTCTTCAATAATACCCTCCACTATGGCTTTAGGACATTCGGGACTGGCAGCCCCTTCGCACCTGTAAAAATCAAACCAGAAACTGATTCCCTGCCAAAACCGAACAAAAAATACCACCAAAAAACAAAACACAAAACCAAACCAAAAAAAAAACCAATTTAAAAAATCCACTTTTTAATCTGTGCAGAAAGGCAGACAAAACAAGCAATAATTTACTTTTTAAATCACGACTCTTGGTGGATTTTGCCCTGGGGAAATTTTGGTCAGGTTTTCTCTAAGTGCTTTGCCGGTATCGACTGGGATCAAATGATAAGAAATTCGTATTTGCTAGAAGAAATTTTCCCTTTCAAGTGTATTCATGCTGCGTAGCAACAATACTGTAAAACAGATCATTTTAAGAGCTTAAAAAACCAAACCAAACCAAACCCTACTTACTGTTTGACTTGACCAACCATAGAAACTCTGGCAGATTCAAGATTTCTTATTTGTCCACTTTTTACACTAGAAAAGAAAAAAATTGGCAGGACGGGAATAGTTACTGAACAGAATCAGGCCCAGAAACAGAAGCAAAAGCCCTTTAGAGCTCATGATTTCCCCAAATCATCCCCAAACCTCCTGTTCTCAGAGTGGCTCACGCTATATGTCGATTTATTTACTTTTTTGAACCCTCCGTTACTGTAATTGTTGAATTTAAATAGTAGGGGAGAATGGTTGATGGGGAAACGGTGTAATAGGGTTATACCCACCTCATGGCAGGGAGAGGTGAAAAATTAGGTCGGGTAATCGGTAACAGAACTGGGCTTTCTATTAATATAAATAAAATAATAGATAAACTTGGTTTCCCTTGGGAGTCAAGCTATGAAGACGAGTGATTTTGGAGACCAAACTATTCGTTACCTCCACTCGATGGCGTTCTCAAGCGACGTGAACGTTTTGGGACGACTCCTTAAGAAGTTCTGCATGCTGTTCAACGCGTCCATGGCTGTACCTAAAAAAAGAAGTTTTTAAACTTTATGGCATCTGATGAAATTATTGCCATGACCCTCTATACAGAACTGGCCACCAGGGAACACCCCCAGAGAGAGCTGGAGCTCACTGGGGATTAAATGCAGTTAAGGAAGGTAAAACTTAGTATTTCTAAGCCTACTATGTGCTCCCACGTTGGAAAATTAGTATGTCAACAGGTAGGATGTTCAGATAGTAAGAGAAGACAGTAGCCGCTCATCAGCACCGTTTGTTATTTAAAAAGTCACCCTCCCTCCCACTAACAAGAAAGTATTGCGAAGAAATTATCAGGAAAATAGTAAATGGAGAGGTTATCTGGGGAAAGAAAAAGGAGAGGTCGCACTAGAAAGGCTTTTGGGTTCAGGGGTTTGGGGATAAAAGGAAAAGATCAGTGTGGAAGACAGAACCTCATCCGAGGGCACAGAACCACCATCCGAGGGGACAGAACCACATCTGAGGGGAGAGAACCACCATTCAAGGGCACAGAACCCCACCCAAAGGGACAGACACCCTGTCCAAGGGCACAGAACCACATCCAAGGGCACAGACACCCTGTCCGAGAGGACAGAACCACATTCAGGGGCACAGAACACTGTCCAAGGGGAGAGACAGCCCATCCAAGGGGACAAAACCACACCCAAAGGCAAAGAACCACATCCAAGGGCACAGAATCACATCCAAGGGCACAGAACCATCATTCGAGGGCACAGAACCATCATTCGAGGGCACAGAACCATCATTCGAGGGGACAGACACCCCATCCCAGGGGTACAGAACCCTACCCAAGGGGACAGAACCCATCCAAAGGGACAGACACCCTGTCCAAGGGGACAGAACCACATCCAGGGGTACAGAACCCTACTCAAGGGGACCAACGTCCCATCTAAGGGGACAGACACCCCGTCCAAGGGCACAGAACACTGTCCAAGGGGAGAGACAGCCCATCCAAGGGGACAAAACCATATCAAGGGGACAAAACCACATCCAAGGGCAAAGAATCACATCCAAGGGCACAGAACCACATCCAAGGGGACAGAACCACATCCAAGGGGACAGAACCCCCGTCCGAGGGCACAGAGACCCCATCCCAGGGGTACAGAACCCTACCCAAAGGGATAGAACCCATCCAAGGGGACAGAACCTTACCCAAGGGGACAGACACCCATCCAAGGGGACAGAACCACCACTGGAGGGCACAGAACCCTGTCCATGGGGACAGACACCGCGTCCAATGGGACAGACACCCATTCCAGGGGTACAGAACCCTACCCAAGGGGACAGACACCCTGTCCAAGGGGACAGAACCCCATCCAGTGGTACAGAACTCTACTCAAGGGGACCAACGTCCCATCTAAGGGGACAGAACCCTACCCAAGGGGACAGACACCCATCCAAGGGGAAAGAACCACCATTTGAGGGCACAGAACCCTGTCCATGGGGACAGACACCACGTACGAGGAGACAGAACCACACCCAAGGGCACAGAACCCTACCCAAGGGCACAGAACCCCCGTCCAAGGCGACACGCGCTCACCTTCCACGACGTCGATCATGCACAAACCCAGCAAACTCGGCACCAAATTGGCGACGGCCGTGTGGACGGCGATGGCGCCCCCCATGCTGTGCCCGATCAGCATGATGGGGGGCGGCAGGTCCCCGTACAGAGCTTCCACCACGTTGCCGACGTCTCTGCCGAAACAAATTCAAAAAAAGCGCGGTTGGTGGCTCTACCCGGATCCATTTCTGAAGCGGATTTGTACGATGGGAGGAGAAAACAGTTTCAGGATAGATGTCGAGCTCTAAATCCTCTCTGCATGCTCATTTAAGCCACTGGTAATAGAGATAAATTTATTTTCTTACCGCTGTTTCATCTAGGCACTAATAGAGGAAATCATTCAAGCCAATACTTCCCTGAACAAGCACGTGATTTCCCTTTTTATTAACAGAAAGCACCCATTTAACAGAAATCCCTGAAGAGAACCTTTTATATTGACATCAGCCAGTAGGAATTTTAAATAAAAGGTGAGAAATCCATCAAATCCTCTTGCGTGGAAGCGTAGACTAAGAAATTCACTCTGCTGAAAGGAGAAACCTTTTGCAATAAAGAGGGAAAATAACTGAGCCCTCCTGGCCAAGTCAATGATAAAAAACACTGAGCACAAGCAAAAAGACTCAAATTCTACAGATACTACAAGGCAAGGGGTAATTTCCCCATCTTTTCCATAAGGCACATACTCTAAATCGGAGCTGTCGCTGCAAGAGGTGAAATCTGGCTCGTGTGATTCACAAAAACTAAAATAATAGCAGAAATAATGATTAAAATCCGCTGAAGAGCACTGTAGTTTAAGACACCCAGATTGGTTTTCCTGACTAAAACCATTCAGAGGAACCGGAGACGTGATAAAAAAAAATTAAAAATAAAAGCTTGACCAGCTTGTTTGCTCTGTCAGAGCTGGAGGGTTTGATTAAAATAAAAATGAAAACCTGTTATTAATTAAGGCTCCCATTTAAAGGCTATTCAGGAGTAACTTCCAAGCTCATTGCTAAAAGGAGAGAAAGGTTTAAAAGACAAAAGGCAACTTGTTTCCCCCCCACTATGGTAGCACTGCTGTAGATCTAAAAAAATTCTAATTATTTCATAGGGACAATTCCTTGGGACAATAACACATGGGGACCCGACGAGCCACACGCAGCAGCGCTAAGGGACACAATGGAAGTCAGAATGTATTTCACACATGGCCTCCCCGCAACAAACCCAGCGGACTCGCTCACCCCAAGGTTACAAAATCCTCCGCGATTTAATTGTAGTCACAGCAAAGGGTCTTTTTGTCCTAAACGTGGACAAGCATAACGTGCTTAGCGGTGGGTATTTTGCTTTTCCTACAGCTTTGTCGAGAGGGGGATTTGCAGGTCGTGGTGGTTTGAAAAAGCAGCTCCCTCCACGCTTGAAAATAAAATCGCAGGTTGGGACTCGGGTTTGGAATCCGACTCAGCTGGAAGAGGTAGAATTTCAAAGATAAATTTCCAACTGTCCCAAAACGGAAGGAAAAGAAGGGATAACTACCAGAATCACGTGAAATTAAATCCTCCAGCTCCCTCGAACGAAGGTTTTGTGTCCTCAAGTATTTTAGTTTTCAACGAAGGGAAGAAAATAAAGGTTTGTTTGAAAATAAAGGAAAAGCAAAATACTAGAGAGCGTAAGTGTCCTTACTTTGACATAGTCTCTGCAGACAGATCTTCAGGATTCCTGACTTTCGTTTCACCTGAAAGAACAATAAAAGGTTGAGTCAACATAGCTGAGAACCTTCAGACTTAGAGCAGCAACCGTACAAAGCTTTATGGCCCACTAATTAAGAGTGAAGCCTCCTGCAGTTAACAGGAATAATTAAGAAACCCAGAATTAATAGGAGCGGTTGGTACTTTATTGCGTTTTAGCCGACGGGCAGGAAACGCCCCCTGTAACTGCTCCGTATTTGCAATGTGTCTTAAAACTAAAGAACAGAGCTTACTTCTAATGGCAAAGACCAACCTGCAGGTTATGAAAATATGAAATTATGAAAATAGGGGGCAGAATGTAGGAAGGAACAAGTCCATGAGTCCACCAGCCCCTCGCACAAAGGCGGACAAGGTGGTTGCGGAGCTGCAGAAGCTACTTTTCCACCCCTGCTTTTGAATAAAATAAATAGGAATGCTTTAAGGACGCTTTCTAAGTCATCTTGGGAGGGATTCATTACATCTCCTTTAAAAAACGAGAGTGTGTAATGTGCTTATGTGATCTTAAATTTATTTCTTTCACTTACCGTGGCCTCGGAGATCTAAAGCCACGATCCTGCACTGGATCCTGTTAATGATTGCAGACTGCAAGAAAGGACAAAGAGAATGTAATCAAATCATCTGCAAAGTGCCACAGCTCGTCTCCAAAAGGATAAATGACATCAAGCGCCCCCTGAAACACCAGCAAAGGCTCGGATGGTGCGACAAGAACCTTCTGCTGCCAACAAAGCGGTTGAACCTGGATTGCACGAGGTGTCGGAGAAGTCGAGGAAGAATATTCCATATAAATCACCCTTATTTAACCAAAGATCCGTATTTTTACTGTTACAAAATCTGCACAGCGGACACGGAAACGAAGCAGCCGCTTTGCAGCACCCATTCAATTTGCTCTCAAAAAGCGGAATTTTACAGGAAGGCTGAAATGTATAAAAATTGATTCGTCCAAAGGGGTCGGGGGGGAACAAGTGAATCTTTGATTATGGCTCTTTTTGTCCCTGACAGCTCAATTTACGTAAGATATTTCAGGCACCGCAGTGATTAAGTGGCATTCTTTGTGGAAAGGAGGACTTTTGTGTTAAGGAATCATTGATTATTTAAATAACAGCCCTGCAGGAGTGGGGGAATTTGTTGAGGGATTCTTAACACAACCACTGACATAATGGGCAGAGATTGAAAGCCACCCAGCCCTTTTATTTTGATTATTCAGCTATTCAATTACTGGAGTAGTTGCTCTCCCCAAACCCACTGAATGCACAATTTAATATTTTAAAGCCCCTACAGACGCCCTGAAACTAAAATCTAAAATCTAAAATCTAAAATCTAAAATCTAAAATCTAAAATCTAAAATCTAAAACCTAAAATCTAAAATCTAAAACCTAAAAGGTTAAGCAATAATTTAACTCGTGAGAGGACCAGTCTGCTGCTAAAAATCGAATTATTGTCAGTAGGGAATAAAGAAAGAGGATCCTCAACGTGATGTGAGAGAATGGGAAGTTTTGCGGTGCCCTGAATTTTACCCAAATAGGAGTATTTTGGCCAAGAAAAGCACAAATACATCATCTAGGAAGCGACCAGGTCAATAAGCAAAATAAGAAAGGAGCACATCGCTCGGAAGGATGTGATTTTATTTATAGATGGTTACTCTCAATTTGGGTTTGTTTTTTTGGGGAAAAAGATCTTTTAAAAAAGAATTTTATTTAGTTAGTTAGTTTTGGTTTGGTTTTTTTTGTTGTTTGGCGGATTTTCTGGTTTTGTTTCTCAAGTTCTGGTTCACCCCAAACATTTCACGCTTCCGCTCGGGACCAACTTTAACTTCAAAAATGCACAAAGGAAAGGATTCGATAGCAGCCACACAAAGGCATGAGCTGATTATCGTGGCAGTTTCTTTCTCCAACATAAAAATTCCATCACCCTAAGGTACAGTGTTGTAACTGCAATCATTCTGCTAAATTCTGGAGATTTTTAAATGGAAAAATGGGATTGGTGTTGCTATTGGAAATAACGAGCTCTAGAGAGGACAGAAGTGACTTTAAAAGCCCTTAACTCAGAAAAAAAAGTGATTTTATACCTCTGCCTCCAATTAAAAGCAGTGATCTCCACTACATCTGCTTAAGACACTTGAATATCATTAAAAAAACCCCAAAACTAGCAGAGGAAAATATATCCGCCCATCTCAGCGACTAGTGAGTTACAAATAAGTAACTACAGCATTTAGTAAGACAGAGATTTAAGACTTAAAGTTTCAGATCTGCACCAGTTTCTGGGTCAGGTAAAGTTACAAATGAACTGTTAGGTGTAAAACGATTAATACTAATCAACACTAAAATTACAGCCCAGTTGGTAAAGTATTTGCTAACGTGTTTCTTCGTATTGTAAGGCGGTTTATAATTACACCATCAGGATTACTCAATAGTAACCACGGTGGGGATTTGAGAGCAGTTAGTAGTGACTCTTGGAAAATATTCATTTTTCTTAGCAGTTTGAATGCTTAAAGGCTGAGTGATTTACAGCCCACCTAAATATCTGAAAGGTAATAAATATGACATGGCACAGGCCAGATGTAGAGATTTTGTCCAGTCGAAATGCCATGAAAATCATCCCACATCATCCTTATGTTAAGGGCTTGAAGAGTTCCTGGATTAAAAGAATCCAAAATAATATTTAAAAAAAAAAGAAAGAAAAATATTAATAATACAAATCACATGCTGGACGTTACTTTACTTGAAATCCTTTAGAAGCTGTTGAATTTTCACCAATAATCATAAAAAAGCAGCCTTCTGGAAAATAAATGGACGCGCCACAAAGATAAATGTCTCGGCACTCGGTTAAAACGCACAAGTTATTTGGCAGGCGTAGTTTTAGTTATTGCTGGTAATTAAAACCTAGAGGATAAACCTTTGCGGGTGCTTTGCCTATTTAATAAATACACCGGGGGGGGGAATATTTAGAAGAATTGACTCAGGTGCTCACCAGATTATGAGACAGTTTTCAAAATGGATTTTCCTGTGCTTAACACAGCTGAATGGTTATTTGCCTTTCTCTGTGTGTGTGTATATATATATATATTAAAAAAAAATAATTAAAAAAAAAATATATATATAAACGAAGCAGCAGGTTACTTACAGTAAATACAGCCCAGGAAAGCGCAGAATGGCCTCCCCCGTGTAACAGCAGCAAGACGGGTCCCTCCAATCCACTTTTGTAAATTCGAAAAGTGTACGAACAGTTAAGGACATTTCATAGAGCTATTTGGAGTCACTTACTTAGCTGAATGTATTTTGGAGTCTGCAACATCCAACAGTGGTTTTATTTCTACCTTTGTTTAACCCAAGGCCTCATTTCTCCCTCTGATCAACGGGCATGTGCGAGAATAACCTGGATATTAACCCATTTATTTTATTCTAAAGGGTTTTTTTCCTGCTGTCCAGGTCTCCTTGCACTTTTGGAGTATTCTCCTATTATTTCCAAGGAAAAAATGTCAGATCAGCCAGCAAATAAGATTTTTAAGGCAATGTAATTATTCACTGGAGTTTATACAGCAAAGACATTTCATCACGATAGCTAAAGTCCCCTTATAATATATATGCAGAGATCGAAAAATCAATTTCACTATCACTAAAAACTTCCACATCTGTCCACAACCTTTCATACAGGAGCTCAAGCTTCTGCTAAAGGTCGTACGTAACAAAATAAATCCCAAGTAACTAAGACTGGCTTAAATTTAGGATGTTTGTGCAGACCACCTATCCAAATAAGTCCATTATATTTTTAATTTTATTATTTATGAAGCCTCAGCCCTTACAAAGCCCGACAAGGTGCACGCCATGAAGAATTCACAGGATCAATTGGACAAATGCAGCAAATAAACACAAAATAAAGACCAGAATTTGCTCATTTCAAAGCATCACATGCTACTGACATTAGAGAAATAATTACTAAATTGGTAATTTGGAGAGAAATAGCTTGGAAGTTGGGTTTTCCTATTGGCCAAGCTAAAATACGCATGTTTAAAAATGATGCAACTATTTAAATGACAAGGTTGTGTTATTTAACCACAGATTAAAATGTTTTCTTTTTATAATTAGGTCAAACGACCTGGAACAAACGAACATTTGCAAAGGGAGCAGAGATTTTGGAGAGATCAACTACCTGTTGCTAATAAAACAAATCAATAACCAGCTTAGATCCTGATACGGTTTAAACTATGGGAACGGATGAGTGTTTCCCTACAAAATACATTATTGAACTGTTGGAAAGGCTTTTTTAATATTAATTATTGCTAAAGCAACGGCAGGAACAGACCTTGCCCATTTTAACTGTCAGCTTAGAAGGGAGAGTTCTAGTTATTGATGCTGATCCCTGCAAAAGAAAAAATTGGAAGGTGAGAAGTACATGAAAAAGATGAAGAGAACCCCAATAAACTCAATGACACATGATGCTGCCCTAGGGCTGAGAATAATAAAAGTTCAAGCTGGAAAAAAATAAAAGGATATATCCTTGCCGGTTTCATTTTCTACCACGACGTCCTCCATCGATTCAAAGTACTGGCTCCAAAGCACCGGCGAAAAATCACGTTTTCTTCCAGGGCTGCAAGACAAAAAAAAAATTCAATAAGAAACAGGTATTTTTAAAAAAATCTTTAATTTAAATTGGCATACAGGTGTTGTTACATCCATTGAAGAGAACACACCGGTGTCACACGACAGTTTAGGCCTGGAAGCAAACGATGTATCAGTGAAATTCCCCCGCAATTACAATATTAGCGATTTTATGGTAGGGAAATCCCCATTTTTCCTTTCTAATTATTGCTCGTATTGCAGAGATCGCAAAGATGCACAGGGTGACACAAAGAGGAGAATATTTTCCTCGTAAAGCAATAGCACGGAAGACTGAATAATGTTTTTTAAGACTACAAAAACCTAAGCCAAGGGAAAAGAAAGAGAACGGGGCACGTCGTGAAACTGTCCCAGTACAATGTCCCGATTTGCAGTGAGCCATGGATCAGGCGCTCCAAAAATCAGAGTCAAAAGACATTAAATACCTTTATATTCGATGGTTTTGCTCTAGCCTTAAATGACTGGCACGCACTCCACAGGGAACCATCCAAAATTTAGGATACAGCCCATGAATCATAATAATAATTAAAAAAAGAATACGTTCCCCTTTATAAGTCACCCTGACACTACAGGATTGAAAAGCAAGAGTGTCAGTTATTTAATGAAGGTTACTACTAATTTACCACGTACTGCTTGTCAGGACATCATGGCTTTCCTAGAAATCTCCTTTAAATTTTGGGAAGAAATATCATTCCAACAGAAAGTCAATGGTTCTGTATCTATCCTGTCCCAAGTATAAGGACCACGAGAACACCATCGCAATAAAGACCAATAAATACTCCTCGAGCTGCTCTCCTCGGTGTTCCAAGGGCTCTGCAGGGAACTGTGATCCTGAAAACAGCCTAAAATAAAAATATTTTGTTGGGAAGGATGCTGTCGAGTCCAGCAATAGAAGTAAAAAGGTAGTAAGTCCACAAGGATAAAGTTGTTGTTGTCGTTATTATTTTAGAAAACAGGTAGGATCTTTAAAACCAGGATTTTATATTAAGGAGAGATCTTTAAAACCTGGATTTTAAATTAAGGAGCAAGCTTTAAAACCTGGATTTTAAATCAAGGAGAGACCTTTAAAAGCTGGATTTTAAATTAAGGAGAGATCTTTAAAAACTGGGTTTTGTATGAAGGAGAGATCTTTAAAAGCTGGATTTTAAATTAAGGAGAGAACTTTAGAACCTGGATTTTAAATTAAGGAGCAAGCTTTAAAACCTGGATTTTAAATTAAGGAGCAAGCTTTAAAACCTGGATTTTAAATCAAGGAGAGACCTTTAAAAACTGGATTTTAAATTAAGGAGAGATCTTTAAAAGCTGGATTGTAAAGTAAGGAGAGATCTTTAGAACCTGGATTTTAAAGTAAGGAGAGATTTTTAGAACCTGGATTTTAAATTAAGGAGAGGATGGGCCTTCAGGCTCTGGTTTGCTCCAGGCCTTGCACTTATTCCCAGGTTGCTGGAATTCCTTTAGAAGTCACAATCCACCCATACAGAAAAGCTGCTTTACCATCATAAAAAAAATAAAATAAAATTAAAAAAAGACCAAAACCGTTGTGTTAAAAGAGGACTCAATGTGACGAAGGATTTGGAGATTGGTGCATCTAGTAACTACTTCTACCTGGAGAGGTTTCCTTCTTTTTTATAAACTTGCATCTTCCTGATAGTGCAATAATATCCAAAAAAAGGCAGGAAAAAAAAAACACCTGTTTTTTCCAGTAACACATTTCCAAACCGTGAACCACAGTCGTTATTTCCCATCAAGAGCGAGGCTCCTCTTTATAATAGGCCTCATTTCTGCTGCACTTTGTTGACAGGTGCAACAAACTACACCTTAAATCACCCGCTCCTGTGGTACTAAGGTTGTGTCCACCACCTTAGGGAACGCAATTATTATGATTATGATTATTATTATGATTATTGGATGCAGAAAACCTGTTCTGCAGACATTGTATAATCCAGGGCTCTCAAAGGTGCCCGGTTGACAAATTGATTTATTTTTCCCTTCCATCAAAAGGTGCAGCTGTGCCCTTGTACAACCAACAAAAGGCTCCGCAATCAGAATTTTCCTGATGACTCAGTCGATGCAAAAATCTGTTTCTCAGGCTGATATTCACTCAGTAAGGCGAAAAGAGTAGTGCTTAATTTTGGCAGGGACATAATTAGGCTAGATTGGAGCCTGGTTTACAGGATGAGTAACACGGCACCATTTTAACACATTTTTTGCATTTCAACTCTTCTGGGGAAGGCGATCGGCACAAAATAGTAAAATCAAGCATAGGCATAGGGTTTTAAGACCTTCGCGGAAGAAAAATCTCCTCTCTTGAAGGAAGTTTCTCCTGAATTCCTAAATAAATTCCTAAATAAATTCCTAAATAAATTCCTAAAGAAATTCCTAAAGAAATTCCTAAAGAAATTGAAAGGAACAGACAAAGCAGCTTTTTGCTTCTGTAGAGACAAAACTCCAGTTTCCCTTGATGTTTCTAGAATACGAAACATAACACAACCACCCCCTGAATTGTCCAAATTTCCTCCTGCGGGTTTTGTCATATCTCAATTAAATAAAATGAGATGTCGCACACCTACGTGAATCCAGAAAGTATTAATCCCTTACTGCCTCTGCTTAATGCCATTCTCTGATTAAAGAAAAATTAGCAAATTCAAACCTCGGCCTTTCAAAGAACGCTGTACATCGGGAAGAACAGAGCCATGTATTTTAAAGATAGGTTGTTGCAATATTGGGAAGAATCAAGAACATCTGTATAGGTGTCCAAGTATCCAAGGAACGGAGACAACATTTGCTGTGATGCTGATATAACATCCCACTAGGGCTCAAAATAAACACAAAAATTGCTGGTGAAGGTCAAGACGCCAAAAATGCTGAATAAAATCCGGGTCATTTAGAGCCGGAGCTGCTTCCACAACACGTGTGACAACGGTGCCACGATTTAATTAGGCTTTGAGCAAAAAAACCAGTATTTCTGTTTGCTTTGAAGCCCCCGCTATGGCAACGGTTGCCTGTTCTTTACAATATTAGTGACTGTGTACACCCTGTATCTTATTTCCTTTGCTTGGGACGTGTATTTCTCAAGCCAAAAGTCCTTCTCTATTGATTGTCTCCTTGCCTGGAAGCCACCCCAGCCCAATCACATTCGCTTTACAAATAATTTATGTTTTTTTTCTGGAGATGGAGGGAACTGCACACAAGTTGGACGATCCCCCTTCTCCATTTTTTTAATAGGTACGATGCACAGTTAGCGACAACAAACTTTGTCGCCCTTCTAAAACGCAGCGTTTCAACGCAGCCAGACCAGTTTTAGGTTTATTGTCCTCAGTAAATCCAGGTGATCAGCAAATATCATCATCCACCCAGCCGCACCTCTTCCAACATCACCCAGAAATTGGGCAAACAGCAGAAACTCCCTGGAAACCGTCCCTATATTGTGAGAGCAGAAAGTTTGTCAGCAGAGTCCGCGACAGCAGGGAAATCCTGGAGCAAGTTGCTGATTGATTGTGTCATGACAGATGAAGAGTTTTGACAAATTAATCCCGTTTTGTGAAAGCACATTTACAGCCACTGTTACAGAAAGGGGACATCGTAGCCTGTTGAATAGTGCCAGGATATTAAAACAATATCGTGTAGGAGAGGTATGAAATCACATGAATTGACTTGCGTAAGTTTGGGGCATTTAAAATCAAAATTAATCCTAACGAAAAGCAAGAAATGAACTTCTCGCAGTCACACGCCAATGCTACAAGGCCAAGTAGCTTGAGCTGCCACCAATGACATCTGGCTCAGGATCCATCCCAAATGGTAAACCCCATAATTTCTACCAGTAAGCGCAGATTTTTAAGCATTCAGGACTTCCAGAGGAAATATTAAGCACAGAACTAACCAAAATCAGGTATCGAGGAACAACCCAAGCAAAAAATGTTAATTAAACCTGCATGGGCAAGAGTGGGTGGAGTGGGACTTGATATTGATCCTTTTCTGATGGATGAAGAACAAATCCCAAAACAAAGTCAAGTCACATACTCAGGCACAAGGCAAAACCAATACATTAAGAGGATGGAGAAGGTGGTCTGGTGAAGTAAAGCCTCCAGAAAGCCGGTGGTTCGTCAGCTGAGTGCACAAAGCGAAGCAAGAGTGTGGTGACCCTGGTCGTGGTGGGATCCCCAGGTATCTAAGGAGAACCTCAACTGCGTAAGGTGGTTAAGTTAAGCTCATCTCAAACGCTCAGATTAAAGAGATTTTTAGCTTGTTTTCTCAAGCAGATGTCTTCATGAGATCAGAGAACCTGGAGAACTTGGCATGAGTCTCAAATCTCTTCAGAGAAGGGAACGGAGCTGGGGAAGGGGCTGGAGCACAAGTGTGATGGGAGCGGCTGAGGGAGCTGGGGGGTTCAGCTGGAGAACAGGAGCTGAGGGGAGACCTTCTGATCTCTGAACTGCCTGAAAGNGGGGTGGGGGAACAGGTTGGACTCGATGACCTTGAGGTGCTTTCCAACCAAAATGATTCTGTGATTCTAAGTTGACCTGATGCTTTTCTCCTGGAACCAGCAGACAACCATGAGACCCTCCAGTTACTGAGAGCACCGATACACAGTCACTGTAATGAAGAACAAACCCGCAAGGTTAGTGAAGAAGACGTTTCCTTCCTTCTCCATTCCTCCAGATTTACCCACTCCCTACGGTTTCAGACGTAGCTGAAAACAAAAATGGTTTTCACAGAATAGTTTGGGTTGGAAGGGACCTTCAACGCTCATCTGGTCCAATCCCCTGCCATGAGCAGGGACATCTTCACCCAGATCAGGTTGCTCAGAGCAACAAATCCAACATCACCTTGAACATCTCCAGTGATGGAGCATCCACCACTCCTCTGATCTTCCCCAGATCTCTCAGATCTGCTCCCACCTGGCTACTTGCGAGGCCACCCAAGCCCAGGACAACGGAGAAGATGAAGACAAGGAGCAGAACAGGAGACAAATTGTTCCTTCGAGTAGCAGCACAAACCCACGCAGGGTCTGCCCGATCGCGTCGCCACAACCTGAATTTGGGAAGCAACTTGATCGAAACGATTAAACTTTGCTCAGTTCCACACAAGCCATCCGTAACTCCTAATCAAAAGTGAGATGGCGTTGGTCAACCTTCCACTTCGCTCGGGGAAAACCTGAATGGGAAATAAAAACAACAACAAAAACCCAACAAGGGCACAATCAAAAGACTATGAGTATTTTTTTGTCTGCTAAAATTTCCACGCAGATGCTAATACCAAGACATCTATGGAAAATACCTCATGAATTGCAAGAGGAACCCATAAAATCAGAACCGAGCCCTTCCCTGGGAACTTGCTCCTCTACTCTTTATACTGTTGGATTTAGAGGTATCAATTAATGCTTCAAATTCAGCTTAATTGGAGTTAACGCGTCCAGAGAAAACGTGTAGTTGTGTTTCACACATGAAATATCTGGGAATAATATATACCAGAACCCTTATGTTTGCAGGGGAATTGGAGCAGAAAGCGGAGATGGGAATTAAAAACTATTGTCACCTCCAATAAAACGTGTGCAAACACTAAAATAAAGCAAAATACTTGCCTCCAAACAACGCTTGGGAAAGCATAAGTGACTTCTCAGTTAATAGTGAACGCCCAAAAAAGCAGAATAAACATGTAGTTTTCCACAAAACACTTGGTGACTGCAGGAAAAGGGGCTGATTTCAGAACATTTCTCTAAAGAAAAGAATTAGTATCTTTGATTTATTTTTCCTAGAGCTTCTTTTTTTGTAGCGATCCACCAACACACATTCAAAATTAGAAGCAAGCCCAACAAGCAGCAGCTGTGATTTTGCACCTTCCTCTGCCGAAACAGGATTTTGCTGACCAAATATTTAAACCCACAGAACTAATTACGGCTTTTCAAAGTATCCGGCCAACCAAACCACAAACGGATCTGACGTAACAACTTCTCTAGGATGATCTTTAAACGTCAAATCAGTCGGTCGGTGTATTAAACTGGAATCGTGAAACAAATTCTGGGCCCCCTTTACCGTTGGTTTTATCCTATTGTGCAATTTTATCTCATCACGTGCCAAAAACGTGCAGATATTGCAAGAGATTTCAGAGCAACAGGAACAGAACACAACAAACCTCTCACCAATTTTTTAAAGGGGTTTTCTTTCAGGTATTTTCCTAAAAATAAATAATTTTCTTAAAAAATATCGTACTAAGCAGGAGGAACCATTTTTAGAATTTTTTTTTTTTCTGAAAATCCATATTTAAAAGTACTAAAGCAATTATAGAACATCACGTGCATCAATCGAGACGTTTAATTCTTGCACCGTATTTGGAGCCAACCAAAGCGAATCAAACACCGTCTGTTTGTGAGAAGGGCCACAGCTGACAGGCTGCATTTAAAAAAATCTGAAAATTGACACGGACATTATTTTAAATTCTGCCTTGAAGATATTGAATACATAAAATATTTATTTTAAAAGTTTCGGAGGAAAAAATGGATTAGAAAGGGAGAAATTTGTTGGAATTGTCGCGATCGAATTGCACAGATCTGATCCAATCAAGCCCTTTTAGATAATTAAAAGATTTTAGGAGTTCATACATAGTTTATAGTCAGGTATTAGAAAAGTAAAATCTTCTTAATTTCCAAATCTCATGCAGATCTGAATCAAGTAGTTCTGGAAGGAAACTAGTGAAAAAGTTCAGATGTGAAATAAAACAGCTGCCGGGAGCTGCTTCTGGGGGTCTCGGTCACTTTTGCTTCACTATTTGATTTTCTCAAAGAACTCTGACCATAAAGTTCATTTTTATTTCCATTTTAACCGAGCGATCCAAACATGTCACTTGCAATATATAGGCAAGTTCGAACGCAACCGAAAAAGAATAAAATTAGAACCCAAAAAATAGAAACAAGTCTATTTTCACCTATTTCAACGCAGTAATAGGTGCCATTTTATTACAAACTACTGAAACACCAATTAACCTTTTAACAATGCATTAGCAAAAAGATGTAAGACTTTATTTGGGTTGAGAAGTCCTGGGTATAAACGGCAAAAGCTTCTTCGCAAAGTGAATAATCCAGAGTAAACTTTGAGAAAATATCCTATGCCATCACTTGCCTTTCCGCTCAAGGATGGACGAAGCTTGAGAAATTTCGGCGCTGCGGTAAATTATTTTTCTATTTTCCTATGGCGATATCACCTGTTCCACCCTTTGCTTCTTATGACCTGCTTCCAAAACCACCATACAGTCACATTAACACGGCCTGCCTGGTTGATAAAAAAATAAAATAAATAAAATAAAATAAAATNAAATAAAATAAAATAAAATAAAATAAAATAAAAAAAAATAAAATAAAATAAAATAAAATAAAAAAAAATAAAATAAAATAAAATAAAATAAAATAAAATAAAATAAAATAAAATAAAATAAAATGTACCCAGCACGCTAGCCAGAGAATCAGTGCATATAAAGCACATTTTAGCCATGGAAAAATCAGCTTGCGGCGCAGTCGGATATTAAGTTTAAACCCATTTTAACAGCCTTGCTTCCACTTTGAGAAATTCAGAGCGGTAAAATCAAATAGGTTTATAAACATGAGATGCTTAACACAGCAAATCAATGTTTCTCTGAGTTTAATTATTTTTGGTCCCTGTAAAAGTTTGAAATGTAAAGGACTGTTTCAGTATAGCCTTGTATATTTGCCAGCACCATAAGCCACACTCGCATTTTTCTCTGTGTAATTAATCACATTCTCTTGTGGTGGCCTGACTATAGAATCTTGTCCTTGTTTGTATTGAACTGCATCCTGCTAAGCCTAAACTTAGCCAAGCCTAAATTAAGCCTAGGTAGAAACAAATTACATGAACACAGACGAGATGCAAGCAGAAATGTAGCTCATAACCTAAATAGAGGGGCAGAGTCATACCTCCAAAAGAACCCAAAAAACCCCCAAAAAACAACAGTTCTGCTGACATATGTGAATTGATTTATCATCTGCAAATGCAGATGAAATAATCTTTACAGTTCACAGGTGTGTGAAAGCCTCTGTTGAAGTTCCACATCCAGTTTTGCGCTGTTGTCAAAGAATTAAAAACTAGCTTAGACGAGGAGGGATCGGAGATCTCTGGGGATGAGGAAAAGGTAAAAGGAACAAAGTACTGAGTGTACAGACTAATTGGGTTGAGAGGCGAAGGTCTAGATGACGCTGATACTCAACCACCCACCAGCCACCCTGATCTTCTGCAAGCTTCATCAGCAACCAAAGATAAATCATAGAATCATTTTGGTTGGAAAAGCCCCTCAAGATCATGGAGTCCAACCGTTCCCCACCCCTGGCGCTGCCCCATGTCCTGAGAACCTCATCTCCATCTGTCCAACCCTCCAGGGATGGTGACTCCAGCACTGCCCTGGGCAGCCTGTTCCAATGCCCCACGGCCCTTTGGGGAAGAAATTGTTCCCAGATCCAACCTCAACCGCCAGACCCCTCCCCAGCTCCGTTCCCTTCTCTGAACTCGCTCCAGCACCTCAAGGCCTTTCTTGGCATGAGGGGCCCAAAACAGAGGTTGACCCCATGCAGTACTGACGTTTGAGCACGTCGGCTACAAATCTAAGCCAAAGCTTCTGCTGCTCCATCTTCAGACAAGCACTGGAGCTTTCTTACACACCACCCTACCCACATGAGAAGGACTTATTTAAAAAGCCACCTCACCGCCCTGCAGATCTCCCTTCCAGCCTTCCTTTGCAACAACGGCCATGAAAGCGCCTACAGCACAACAGCTTCACTTCACCACTGTGTGTACTTTGCTGTCTCCATATTCCACTTCTTCCTATCTCCTTTTTATCACAGGATGGTTGGGGTTGAAGGGACCTCTGGAGATCCCCCAGCCCAACCCCCCTGCTCACACAGGGTCACAGAGCAGATCACACAGGATCCCAGGCGGGTTTGAATGGCTCCCAGAAGGAGACTCCACACCCGCTCTGGGCAGCCTGGGCCAGGCTCTGGCACCTCCCAGCACACAAGTTTCTCCTCATGTTCACATGGACCCTCCTGTGTTTCAGTCTGTGCCCGTTGCCCCTCACCCTGGCGTTGGGCACCACTGAACAGAGTCTGGTCCATCCTGACACCACCCTGAGATATTGATCCATTGCGCACATCCCTCTCAGCTTCTCTGCTCCAGCTCAACAGCCCCAGCTCTCTCAGTCTCTCTCATCACAAAGATGCTCCAGACCCCTCAGCATCTTTGTGTCCCTCCCTGGACTCTCTCCAGTGATTCCTTGTCCTTCTCAAAACGGGGAGCCCAGCACTGGACCCAGTTCTGCAGATGGGGCCTTACCAGGGCAGATGAAGCCGTTCTCACGTCAGCCCCGCAGCGCCCCACACAACGGGAGCGTCGCCCATAAAGGGATTTACTCCATGTCAGAGCAGGAAAACAAAAATACAACTGCGCCGTGCAACTACAACGCGACTCTGAACAATTCTTTGCTGCTTCAAAGGGGAAGGACGGGGGAATTCTTGATGCTGAACCGCAACGCTGGATTTCACGTCAGCACTTTTAGAAAGTATTTCAAAGGGAAAAAAGATAAAGATATCTATAGCATTATAGAAACAAACTTCCCTTCATGATCATTTCCCGAACAACGTTCAAAACCACCCCCGAGGATTGGCAAGATAGGAAGCATTATATAAATTACTACATAGGATTGCTACTAATCATCACTGCATGAGCATAAATATTAGCGAACTCCAAAAATACCACACAGGCATAAAGCACAAAATCCATTTAAAAATCCCTGAAAATGCCCCACTGTAATTCATTTGTTTACCTGCCACGAGTAAGTGAAGCAAAAAATATCATGGGGCTTTAGTCAGCACCTCATTAAGTTAGTAATTTAATAGCCTTTACTTTCGCCTGTTTTTCTAATAAAAATTATCACAAGGATGGTTTTTCAGAAAAAAAACCCACAACACTAATGTGGAAAGTACATCCCGCAGCAGGGCAGCATTTTGCAAGAACGCGGCTGATTAGAGGCACGTGAAAAACCACATCAGCTCCTTTCTGAGGCCTCACAGCAAAACACGGATCACCCGATTCGCAAGAAATTAATGTTTGGCTTTTTATTTAACGTGGAGATAACTCGCCTTCAGGAAATACCTGACCGGACTTGACACCAGCGGCAAGACAAGCTGCAAACTGATTTTCATCCTCTTTAAGGCCACCTGGACACCAATGTTGGAAGGTTTTCTATTTATTATTAAAGTGAGAATTTTTAACTGAACAAGCAACGTCATTAGGCGGGGCGCTGACAAAGTTTACAATGCACAAAACCACTATAAAGTACATTCAGAAGTACACAAACTAACTCCAAGGGATGGGACTCCTAAGTCAAACAGGATAAAACAAGAGGAAGAAATAAAACTTTATTTATTCACCTAAAACCGAAAAATTGTGCGTTAGGCAGATTGTATACGGCGGAAGGGTTTGCTTCGTTAACTCTTGAACACAGCCACCTTCATTAAATAATATATTTAACATCACAGCCTGATATGTGCCACGAAACCTTCGGCATGGTCCTGTGAAACACAAGAGATGCTCCACAACACAAAGGGGTGAACAAGTGGTTTAGTGATTTGCTCATAACCCCAAAATTCAACCCAAGATCAGGAAACAAGAGCCCACGAGTCCCAAATCCCAGTTCCAGATAACCAGGCAGAAGTCCTGAGAGAGAGCAAATCCCTCAGAAATAATTCAAAACTGTTTCTTTCTAATTTGTATGCCTATTTCTATACTAATAGTACAAATTCATCCTTAAATACTACTTTTTTTTTAACATTTCCATGAAGCTTAGCTTTAAAATAATTCATATTGAAATACATATTTGATGGAGATTTGTTGGTATTAGTTCACATACTAACTACCTCAATTGTGTCTTATCTATCTAAATATAATATAAAGAATAAGACGTGAAATAAACGTTTTAAAACAACACTTTGAAATACGGGGGAAATAGTCCTCGCCCATCCACAAATACCTCAACGGTTTATTTCAGTCACACTGGAGTAGCCGCTTTTTTCCTTATTTCTTCTAGTAATCTGATTTTGCGCACCGAGGCAAAGGAGATTTCCTGTAGGAATTGCAGGGTATTTTTATCCTCCAAATGGAGCACTCGGTACCGTGCGGCGCACACCTGGATCTCGTGGAGGCTCCTCCGAAGGATCAATCCCTTTGTTAAAAGGTCCAAAAATCTGAGGTGCGGATCGTGACAATCAGCTACGTATGGAAAGTCATAAGGCCCTGAAAACGCGTTTTCTCCAGATTTAATAAAATCTCCGTGTTTCTGCCATTCTGCTTAAATCTGCATTTCGCACAGGGCTGCCGAACTGTTCCGTTCAACATCCTCAGCTCAACATCTCAGCCTGAGTCCTTGTGACTATTTCCAGCTCCCTTTGCTTTCACTCTGCGACTGTAACTTCCCTCCCCTATAATTTAGCCGTAAGTTAATCTTGTTCTCCTTCTACCTGCTTGGAAAACAAGCTTCTCCCTCACACCTTTGGAGCTGAAAATACTAAATTCCCCACAAAGCCACCCCATTTTCTCCCTCTGACTCATCACTAGGGAATAAAGCTTTTGCTGAGGTTGTTCCTGTCCTCTCAGTCCTTTTTAGTCGCCATCCGTGCAGCAAAACACTGGTCAACCTCCTCTCAGAGTTTCCAAAACGTGTTCTCACTCTTGCTTCAAAGATTTGACATCCATTTTGGACTATCCCAGATTTTCCATCATCTGAAGCAGGGATTTAAATCACCCGGCAGAGCTCACCTATTATACAGCTCCACATAAGTGTCTGCTGCTGAAAAATAATATTTTAGTATACTTTTCTCCCTCGGCCATGCTTTCACCGACTTGGAGGTGCCACTTAGATAAATCAGGACGCATTGGATCGTCTCTTCAAACACAGATGGCAAAAGGACTTGGAGAAAAGGGCTGGAGATTCAGCACCCAGTCCGGGAGGCTCAGTGGCCTTTCGCATCATGTCACCGTCCAGAGAGACCCACCACATTACCAGTCACCTCCATTGAGCTGCCACCCCCCCCCAAAAATCCCTTCACCCTGAACCCCTCAGCAAACAGCACCTGATTTTCTCCCTTTTCACTCTTTTTCTCCCTTTTCCACCCCCAAGTTCTCTCTCCCACAGCCCCCCAAACAACCAGCACCCCCACCCCCAAATATCCCAGTCCCTGAGCGCCCCCCCAGCAGCAAGGAAATCCCAAAGAACGCCTCCAGCCCCACTCAGGACAGAGCACCCCCTTTGTACGGGGCACCCCAACCTGCCCACACAAGGGTGGCCCCTCTCCCCTCTGCTGCCACCTTCCAGCAAAGAGGCCCCTAACACCCAAAAAAGAGCATCCCCTCCCTCCAGACCCCCAACAATGAGCACCCCTCTGTCCAGACCCCAAATAATGAGCATCCCGTCCCTCTATACCCCCTAGAATGAGCACCCCCTTTCTCCAGACTCCCAAATAATGAGCATCCCCTTCCTCCATACACCAAACAATGAGCATCTCCTCTCCCCATACCCCCAATAACGAGCACCCTGTCTCTCCAGACCCCAAATAACAAGCACACTTCCCTCCAGACCCCAAATGATGAGCACCCCCTCCCTCCAGCCCCCCCAATAACAAGCACCCCTCCCTCTATACCTCCCAATAATGAGCATCCCCTCCCTCCAGACCCCCAAAAAACAAGCACCCCCTCCCCCTGTACCTCTAATAACAAGCACTCCTCTTCCTAGATCCCAATAATGAGATCACCCCCTCTCTAGAGCCCCCAATTACCATCACCCCTCCCTCCATACACCCCAATAACGATCACCCTTCCCACCATACACCCCAATAACGGTCACCCCTCCCACCATACACCCCAATAACGATCACCCCTCCCTCCAGAGCCGCTCCAGTAACGATTTCCCCCCGCCCCCCAAACTGCCAACGAGACCCCCAGGCCCACAGCAACGAGCATCCCTCCCCCGCCGCTGTCAGACTCTTTCCCGTCCTGTCGCCCCACAACCGACCCCTCGGCCCCCTCAGCCGCCCTCACCCCTCCTCCACCTACCCC
>VWYH01003569.1:158190-214616 GCA_013399365.1 Pampusana beccarii | reverse complement strand
GTGCAAACTGGAACACAGGAGGTTCCACTTAAATACGAGAAGAAACTTCTTCCTGGTGAGGGTGTCAGAGCCTGGCCCAGGCTGCCCAGGGAGGTTGTGGAGTCTCCTTCTGTGCAGCCATTCAAACCCGCCTGGACACCTTCCTGTGTAACCTCATCTGGGTGTTCCTGCTCCGGGGGGATTGCACTGGATGAGCTTTCGAGGTCCCTTCCAACCCCTGACATTTTGGGATTCTGCGAGGGCGCGTCCCGCTCCCGCTGCCTTCTGGGAAATGTAGTCCGCGCCGCAGTAACGCGCTGCGGAGCCGCGGTGCATGATGGGAGTTGTAGTCCCGGAAGCGCCGCTCCACGTCCCGCTCCCGCCCAGGCGGCGGTTGCCGGGCGGCGCGGCCTGAGGCGGGATGCGGCAGAGGAGGCCGAGGCCGCTCGGCCCGGCGGCGGGGGGCTCCCGGCGGCGGGAAACTGGGGCGCTCCCGGGCGGGAAGGAAGGTTCGTGGGGTGAGATGAGGGAGGCGGAGGGGGTGTGCGCCGCGCCGGACCGCTGACACCGCTCGGTCCCTTGTCCCTGCAGGTATCGGCGACGTTCCCGCTTCCACGGACCTGCCGCCGCTGGTGGAGGGCCCGCTGCGCTGCTTCCTCCGCTGCACCGTCTCCCGGGTTCTGTGGACGGTCCCCAGGCCGCCCGCCGCCGCCCTCGTCCGCCTGAGGTGGTGGGGAGAGACCTCGGACGGGACCGTGTTCCAGCCGGGCCAGCCCGGGAGCGGCACCGCCCGCTACGGCGTGCGCTGCGGGCCCCGGCAGTTCACCGCCTACCTCACAGGTACGGCCCGCTGGGCTGCGGGACAGCGGCTGAACACGGGCCAGCGTGTGGCCAAGAGGCCACAGCATCCTGGCTGGGACCAGCACTGGTGTGGCCAGCAGGCCCAGGGCAGTGACCGAACCTGTGCTGGGACCTGGGGAGGAAAAACCGTAAATCTTGGGGGTAGTTCTGGGCCTGTCACACCAAGAAAGGCCTTGAGGTGCTGGAGCGAGTGGAGAGAAGGGAACGGAGCTGGGGAAGGGGCTGGAGCACAAGTGTGATGGGAGCGGCTGAGGGAGCTGGGGGGTTCAGCTGGAGAACAGGAGCTGAGGGGAGACCTTCTGATCTCTGAACTGCCTGAAAGGAGCTTGGAGCCAGGGGGGTCGGGCTCTGCTCCCCAGGAACAAGCGCCAGGAGCAGAGGAAACGGCCTCAAGTTGCACCAGGGGAGGTTGAGGTTGGATCTGGGAACAATTTCTTCCCCATGGGGCTGTGGGGCATTGGAACAGGCTGCCCAGGGCAGTGCTGGAGTCACCATCCCTGGAGGGGTTGAACAGATGGAGATGAGGTTCTCAGGGCATGGGGCAGTGCCAGGGGTGGGGGAACGGTTGTACTCAATGATCTCAAGGGTCTTTTCCAACCGAAACAATTCTGTGATTCTATGACAACTGTGGAGGCTGAGGGGTTATTTTCCTGCAAAGTAACCCCAGGCCTGTTTTCACTTTTTTAAGTGGTTTTCTTGATTCAGAAACATTTTTATCTCAGTCTGTAACCACCTGCATCAGTCTCACTCGTAGTCAGGTTTAGCACTCAGGTCTGCAAACTGTTGAAGTCTCTTGTAGTCCCTGTAGTGTCAGGATCTGATGATTTTTAGTATTCTACATATCAAAATAGACAGGCATTTCGGAGTTCTAAGGGTGTGAAGGTCAAAAAGATACTCAGATGAGTTTATAGTGTTATTAAGGTACTTAGTGAAAGATCTGCTGGAATTTAATGCTGTCTGTAAAACCTGTGTCTGCTCTTGCTACTGGTATCGCAGGATAGTTTGGGCTGGAAGGACCTTCCCAGGTCCCCCAGTGCCCCCCCTGCCATGACAGGGACATCTTCACCAGCTCAGGTTGCTCAGAGCCCCGTCCAGCCTGGCCTGGGATGTCTCCAGGGATGGTTCATCCACCACCTCTCTGCCCAACCTGGGCCAGGCTCTCACCACCCTCAGGGCCAACAATTTGTTCCTTGTATCTAATATAATTCTACCCTCCTTCATTTGAAAACTGTTACCCCTTGTCCTATCCTAAGTAGTCCTTTTGTGGTAATCTTGTACTTAGTTATCACAATTTATTATCAGTGTAACACTTCTTTACGTGGTGCCTCATTAACATAATTTCATGGTATGGCATCATTTTAACCTCTAGCATCTCTGTCATTTTAACAAAATGGTTTTAATTGTCACCATGTTGTGTGAGACTGAATTAAGCTGTTCCTATTTTTTGCAGATATGGGTGTGCTTGTCCTGGAGGTAATGACCAAACTTGACCATCTTCCACTCGGCAGAGTGCAAATCAGCGGACTGTCCCAGCTCTCTCCCAGCCATCCCATCAAAGGGGTTTTCCCCATCGTTTCACCGAGCTCTGATAAACTAGGAGAGCTGCAGGTAGTCCATATATATTTGTTTGTTATTATAAATTATATTGCGGTAGCACTTGCTGGTGTGATCGGGTGCTGGGATCGAGCTGTGCTGTGTTGGCCACAGACCTGTCCAAGGCATTTGTGAGCTCAGGTAGCAAATTAAAAATAATACTGATGGTGTCGACTCTTTTTGGTTTAGAAGAATGTATGGCGTTGGTAGTTCAGCTTGAGAAATTGTAGTCTCTATACTGAGAGGGTTTTAACAGCGGATTTGAAAATAGGTACGCAGTTGTAACACTTCTCCACAGCCTCACTGGGCTGAAATCATGGATGATTTTGAAATCTGGGGTTAAGAAGGTGGTGTTTGATTTTGCAGCCCTGGCTCTGGACAATTTCTGCTGAACGGTAGTTGCCTGCAGTTTGAAAACATGGAATGTGAAATAAGCAGCTGTAAAAATGTCAGAGTTTTATGATGTTACACAACTGTATGATATAAACTTTGTTTTTAAAACCAACAGTTTTCTGTAGTGTGAAATGTAAAATTGAATACTGCGTGTTGCATTTAGTTAAGAACGAAATTCTCTTTTCACATTCTGTCTTGCAGGTCTCACTAGTCCTAGAACCTCTGCCAGAACTGTACGACACCAGCAGCTCTGCCCCAACCCCAGATGCAAGTTTAGATATTGCTCCTGCGCAGGGAAGCAGCAAGTCCCAGTTTCTTGCTCTGTCACGGCAAACACGGGTGACGATCGCTGACCGAGAGTCCATGAACAGTAGCAGAGCCACAAGTCCCAGGTATTTTTTTTCCCCGTGACAAAATCCTGGTTTATTTTGCAGTTCACACATGGGGTTTTTTAGGTTAAATAGCTATACTCTTGTGAGTTATGGAATTCTTGATAATTTTGAATGTGCATTTTAGATGAAATCCAGAACATTCAGCGTTTCAGAGCTTACAGGGACAGTTTCTTATCTGATATACATTTGCATCCTACGTTGACTTAGTTCAGGCTATGCCAGTTGACACAGGAGGTACCACAAATCTTTTCCTTACAGCTCAACTCGGTCTCTGATGATCTAAATGGAAGATGAGGAGTCATTAATGTGTCATTTCTTTTTGGAGCGTGTACTGAAGGGGAGCAGCTGCAGTGCTAGGGAGAATTTGAAGTGATTTGAATCCCTTTACCCATCCACTTTAGTCGCTACTGAAATAATGTTTCGTTTTTGTCAGTAGAGGAAAGGACCATTTGCTCTTTCGAGAGAACTCTGAAAACATAAAGGATGCTCTTCCTGCTTCTCATTGCCGTCAGATTTTACCAGATGAACATTTGAAAGGAAATCCTTCGAAGCAGCGAGTGTCATTTCTCACCAGCACCGATTCGGAAGCACCTGATAGAAAAAGCACACGGGTCCTCTCTTTGCATAACCCAGCTACACAAGACCTGCTTTCAGGTTTGTATCCAGTTGCAATAATCTTTTAGATTTCCCAATAAATAGTTCTTGGTAATATTTTAGGTCCCCGTAGTCTATAAAAAATGAAGGAAAAGGGATACTTTGCATGCTCTCACTATATTATTTCAAACAGAAGATGATAATAAAAAGGTCTTTACTTAAAAACTGCTGATTTAGTCCTGTTGGAAGGTGGTTTAAAACACGTTGCCCTGGCAGTGTGTGTGACCTCTGGTCTGGAGGGGTAAAAGAAAACAAAGCTCAGCTTCACAAGCTGTTTAATCGTTGTCGTGTCTTCTGGGATGTCCGTCACAGGTGCCACACATGTAGATCTTGAGAAGGTTTCTATGTCATTGGCGTTTTCAGATGGAAAAACAAATTATTTTCCATCACCTGCATCTCTTTTTTGATGACAGACATCCTGGACTGGATTCAAACGAGCGTCAAAGTAGGGCGCATTTCCATATGTGTTGTCTTTTGAGTGATTTTTTTTTAATATTTACAGAGAATGCCTAAAATTAGGCTGCTGTTGAGACATCCTAAGGTGACAAGCTACTCTTCCATAAATTAATCTTGCTGCTGTATTTTAATAATGCCCCTCTCATGCCTGACGGTGTGTGCAGATGAGTTATTCGTCCATCTGGTGGAGAATTACTCTGACTCGCTCCAAGCTGTACTATCTGATTTATGGTGTGTAGCACACGTTTAATCTCCAGCATGTCAAGATCTCTTTATAACAGCAGAAAACAGAAGTTTCCTGACTAGCTGGCGCACTTATTCTGTTTATACATTGCTTTTAAATCGCATTTGGATGCTGAAATTGAATCCTTCTGCTTATTTCTCAGCTCTTTTAGATCAAGGCAATAAACTCCGTGATGCAATGGTTGTTTCTGCAATGAAGTCCAGCCCGGACATGGAGATTGAACTGAATGAAGTGCCTCGTTTTGTAGAGAGAGATGATTGCAAATCACCAGCAAAGTGAGCTTGGAAAAGGGGGGAAGTCATATTAAGTTCCAAATTATAGATTTTGGGACCTTAACAGGAAAACTTGAAATACTGAAATTCGTGTGATGTATTTTAGGATTCTCTTTCAAATGGGAAATTAATTTCTACTTGTGAGTAAAAGCCTGCAGTTTGTGACTGGATTTTAATCATCATGTAGTAAACCTTGATTAAGTTGTTGATTTTAATTTTCGCAGTATATTTGTATTTAGTACAGAGTTATTTGATAAGGAAATATTAAATACTGATAAGGAATAAGAGTATAGTAAGGAAGATAGCAAATTAAATGTTACTTGATCACAGAGAACAGGTTTTCGAAGAAATGTAAGTAATTAGTGACATAAATTGAGTACTTTTGCATATTCTAATTTGCATCTCTTGGTGCCAAAATACCCATGAAAGTTTGCATTTCCAACTATGTTCTCAGAATGAGTAGTCAGTATCTTCTTCCTTATCATTTTTCTTAGTAGATTGGAAAAAAAGATGTGTCCCTTTTCAACTTCTAACCCCACCTTTGTTTAGTACTAGGCTTAGTAAATGTTCTCGGTTCAGTGAAATTGAAATTTAGAAGCAGTAAGACAAATGCATGTTTTTTACAGGAGAAACTTCAATTCTTTGTTTTTGGAAGAAGATTTACAGTGTCTTTTGTTCCACTATAAAGCAGAGAATAATGTCATTGTCTTGTCAATGATGCTGCTGCAAACACAATTTAAATTATTTCTCCTTGAACTATTCCAGTTTGTTTAAAAATATGATTTGGGGCTTTCCAGGAAAAATTGGTTGAGCATCATTTATAAACATTTATTGTCTTCCTTGGTCTTTCTCTGTTATTTACAGCAGCTGTGCTTAAACTGCAAGATTGGGCCAACCTTTATGGTTGGACTCAATGATTTTAAAGGCCTTTCCCACCCTAAACATTTCTATAATTCTGTGACGCATCACAAAGTATAAGATTCATCATTCCTTTATATCTTTGTTTTTCCTGCTTTCTGTGCTTCAATCGGTGTTATCCAGGAGCCCAAAAGGCTTGAACTCGAATTTTGTGCCCAATCCTGAAGATCTCCAGCTCTTTGCATCCAAAGTCTCCGGTCAGGACCTGAACTCTGAAGAGAGAGCAATACAGTTACTGTTGGGCAGGTGAGTGCAAAATTGTCCTTATTCATCCACTTTACACTGAAGAATGCCTCTTGACTCCTCAAGTTTTCCCCATTTCTGGAAATGTAATTGGTGAATCGTATGTGCAAGTGATGGAAGCGTTTTATAGCTCAGATTGCACTCAAATTTAACGCATGACAGCCGGATAGCTCAAAGTACCTTGGATAAAAATAAGTTATTTAGTAGTTTTAACTGTTGTGTCCTAAACTGTTAAGAAGAGCCTGAAACAAAAACAATGTTTCTTTGAAGAACTTGCAGTCTGTAAATTAAAAATAGAGAGAACGAATAGTTATTTTTGGTCTTTCTCATATGTTAAATTGACCTTTTTCTCTCATTTTGTGTAGCAAGAACATAAATGATGCTTACACTATGTCCAAATCAGGGTATGAACATACAGCTTCTGGCTCAGATATGGTTCGGAATTTCAGGTCATATGTCTTGAGCCCTGCACTTATTTTTTCCCTGTGGTTTATTGTTGGCTGAAACTGAAGTGTTTGCAGATCATAAAAATGGTTTTGAACTCATAGTGCAGAAAACCCTTAAACCAAACAAACAAAACCCAACTTGCCCCAACCATGATCTAAAGATAATTGTATTTACCTACTCAGACAGAGTTTGTGTTTATTTTTTATTAAACTGTCCTTATGTAATAGTGATTCCAAAAGTTATACAGTATTTATAATAAATATTATAGGTAGATATTAATAGATTTGTGGTTGAATCACTATCCCTGGAGGGGTTGAAAGATGCGGAGATGAGGTTCTGAGGGACATGGGGTAGTGCCAGGGGTGGGAGAATGGCTGGATTAGATGATCTGGAGGGGCTTTTCCAACCAAAATGATTTTGTGATTTGATGATCTATTTTACGCTGAGGGTCATCAGGCTCTGAAACAGGTTGCACAAAGTGATTGTGGAACCTCCAGCTTCTCAGATACTCAAAATCCAGCTGGATAATTTCCTTATTTGCATCCTCTACCTTTGGACGAGATGATCTCACAGGTTTCTCCCAACCTCAACTGTTCTGTGATTCTGTGGGTATATATTCACACACACTTCTTTCAGGTCGAGTCCAGAGATGTTATCACAAGATAGCCCGTCAGGTTCATAGAATCATAGAATCACAGGATGGTTTGGGTTAAAGGGCCCTTCCCAGGTCCCCCAGTGCCCCCCCTGCCATGACAGGGACATCTTCAGCAGCTCAGGTTGCTCAGAGCCCCGTCCAGCCTGGCCTGGGATGTCTCCAGGGATGGTTCATCCACCACCTCTCTGCCCAACCTGGGCCAGGCTCTCACCACCCTCAGGGCCAACAATTTCTTCCTCATGTCCAGCCTGAATCTCCCTCCTTTAGTTTAAAACCATCACCCCTTGTCCTATCACAACAGGCCCTGCTCAAAAGTCTGTCCCCATCTTTCTTATCGGCCCCTTTTAAGTCCGGAAAGGCCGCACTAAGGTCTCCCCGGAGCTTCTCTTCTCCAGCTGAACACCCCAGCTCTCTCAGCCTGTCCTCCCAGCAGAGCTGGTCCAGCCTCGGATCATTTCTGTGCTCCTCTGCCCCTCTCCAGCAGGTCCCTGTGTGTCCTGTGCTGAGGACCCAGAGCTGGACCAGCACTGCAGGGGGGTCTCACCAGAGCGGAGCAGAGGGGCAGAATCCCCTCCCTCCCCCTGCTGCTCACGCTGTGGGGATGCAGCCCAGGACACGGGTGGATTTCTGGGCTGCAAGCGCACGTTGCCGGCTCATGGCCAATCTTTCACCCCCAGCACCCCTGAGTCCTTCTCCTGGGGCTGCTCTCCATCCCTCCATCCCCAGCCTGGATTGACATTGGGGGTTGCCCCACCCCAGGTGCAGGACCTTGCACTTGGCCTTGTTGGACCTCATGAGCTTGTCCAGGTCCCTCTGGATGGATCCCATCCCTCAGATGGGTCACCTGCACCACTCAGCTTGGGCTCATCTGCAGACTTGCTGAGGGTGCACTCGATCCCACTGTCTGTGTCATCGTTAAAGATGTTAAATAGTATTAAACTTGCAGCACTAAGTTACGTTTCTTTCTCTTGTGTCCGCAGTGCTGATTTATCCTCCGTGCCGTTCTGGGATCGGACAGGATCCCTTTTGGATTCGCTCTCTCTCGGGAGTGAAGTGTATGACAGTGAACTCAATGATCCCCATTATGACCAGAGTCTGCTAGAGAACCTTTTTTACACGACTCCCGTAAGTAGAGAGCAAAAGGAAGGTGCTAAATATGTAGTTCCTAAGGTGAAAAAATCAGAAGTCTGCATCAAAAAAAAGCCTGCAGATGTCAGTCTTAGTAGGGCTTAATAAGCTTTAAGTATCTTACAGAAGCTTGTGAGAACGTTGCTTAAAATTAACATTATTAAAAGTATATTATTAAGACTGCAAAGTCAAGCAGTGGGTTTGGGAATTGCTGGGATTGGGGCTGTCTGTTAAGACTTTTTTTTTTAATGCCTCTATAAGTAACTTCGCTACAATTTTAATTGTTTTCAATTATGCAATCCATGAGTTGTTCTTTCTTTATGCATTGTGACCATTATATATCTTTCTTTGCAACGACAGTTAACTTCTTATTTTATGTTTGTTGTTTCCATTTCAGAAATCTGATTCCAGTTTAAGCGATTTCCTCAGTGATGATGATATCAACTCCTCCAAAAAAGTAACCAAGACAGAAAGTCTCAAGAACGCTGACCCTATGAATCCGCAGGAGGATTCTGATGCCTTTGATCGGGATCAGAAGGTGACAGATAGTAAACCCAGGTAAATAGTTACATTATGTGACTTGTTTTGCAGCATCTCATTCGTTTTTAATTTAATATTAGCAAGAATCACGGTATCGTGCTCCATCATTATCACTTAATTCACTGAATAACCATTTTGGGGAAGAATTTTCACGGCGTCTCTGGGAATGAAGGAGTGTCAGCATCACCCAGGAATTTGCTGTATGTTGTTAAAGAAACTTTTGAGACACAATTCATTAAAATCACGAGTTCGCCAAAAATTCCATAAGCCCAGTAATACATTTTTGACCTGTAGAAGCAGAAATGCTAAAGCCTGAGTGGAGCTCGTGACCGAACTCTCGCCCTTTCTCCTGAAACAATAATCCCTGTGTAACCTTCATGATAAATGAGTCCCTGTGGTGAAAAAAAGCAGATTCCACACCAGCTTTGTGCAGTTCTGTGGCCTTGTGTATGTAACAGGTATAAAATAACTGGCCTCCTATTATCTTTGTACAATGTCTTTTACGTGTATAAAATTTGTATGTGCTTTCCAGGGACAGAGTTCATGTCAGCAGAGCCTTTCTCTGCTGATTGTGTTCTTTTCTATAGATGTAGTAAATAAACTTCTGTTCTGACCTGATCTAAATTATATTCCAATAAAACACTGTCTTTAAAAATCTGGTTATCAAGCTTTACTTGTACAATACCAGTTAATATTAAGGTTTTACAACTTCTTTTTTTCTAATTTGCTCCAGATTATTATTTTTGAAGCTTTTCTTACAAATGCTGCTATTTTTACATTCAGGTAAAATTCATATATCCAAAAGTACCAACACAAAACCATTTACAAGTCAAGTCTTACAAATCAAGTGCAAGTAAGATTTTAAATTACGGCAAAAATCCTGTTGCTGTTGCTCTGCCACAGTGACTTGTCTATGTGTATAACTATTTTCTCCCTGGTTTTGTATATGACATTAATTAAGGTGGTTTTTTTTAAGGGTTAGACTGCATAAGCTTTTTTTCGAAACTCCAACAATTTGGAACATGTACTCTTTTTATTTTTTTAATCTTGGATATTGTAAGATTTTTGCTATGGTGGACACCAAATTTATTTTTTAAAATACATTTTTAAATGTGTATTTAATGAACGATGAGCAATTTGTAAACACTATCCCACCAACCTACAGGTTTCTATTCATGTTAAGAATGTCCGTGTTGTCCTGATTCTCGCTTTTATCTCTCCACCCCATCTCCTACCAGACGATTTGCTCCTCCAGAAGCTCACGTAGGACCAGATCATGTCGCATCCTTGAGCGCAGACAGGTTGGCATCGCTGGGCCGAATCCACCTGGCCAGAGTCATCGTCGACAGCTTGAAAATCCCCCCTGAGAGCATCCAGATCACGCCCAAAAAGAAAGGTTTGATGGGGAAGCCTCCAAGGCCTAGTAAGTGGTAAGGAGGATTATTTCTCACCTCTGAGCTCTTCCCGTTTCTCAGGAAATTGTGTATCGTAGACATCTGAAAGTCAGAGATGCGAAGAATTTCTCCTGATCTGGGCTCACTTCAGGCTGTGGGGGTTTTATTTCTGGGATTTTGGGGAGGTACAAATGTGCTTTTGCTTGAAAACGAAAGGGATTTCTTTTGTTTTTTGTTTGTTTTGAAGAGAATCGGACATACACAATCTATCAGAAGAATTCCTAAAAATATAGTTCAATTATTCTAAAAAAAAATAGACTAATTTAATAAATTGTGAATACGAAACTTGCCTGCTACGTTCAGTTTATTAGATTTTTGATGGATTGTCACTTCTAGTCACTTTTTTTATTCGTAGTACCTTCTTTGTTGAGTTCCACTTCCCTGTGGGAGCCTCCAAGGATGAAAAAGGACGAGTCTCCGTAACAACAGAAGTAACTCGAATAGCTTCAAGTAAAATCACAGATGACGGTAAGAGCATTATTTCCACCTGTGTGTTTAGTTTCGTCGGCCCCTTCGCCTCTTAGAAATTATTTAGCTGCATTTTCTATGTGTGTTCTTTGCTGCCTGTAAAATACACTGTGATTAGTGGCACCTCTGCCATTGTGGAATGTTCCTCTCGGGGAGAAAGAAGCCGAAGGTTTGAGGGTTTTTTATTGTTTCCAAGTATTTCTATTGGAATTTTCACATTTCTTTTTCTAAGGACGTAACAGCAGGTCAATAAGCCCATTACTTTGTTTCAACATCAAACCAATCTCCTTTCTGCAATAGCTTGAAGATGATAAAGCACTTTTAGAGATAGCAGAGAGACTTCTGTGTCAAAGAAATAATTTCTCCAGATGCTGCAGTATGTCACGGAACATCTGCAAGAGCTCAGAGTCTGCTGGATCCAAGAGATCTTGACAACTCCTGTGCTCAAATGAGTAGATATTAAACTCTACTGAGAATCACCAGCGTTTGTATCCCTCAGAACAATTTCTGTTGTGTTTCTCTCCTCAGTGAGCAGAGAATGAGCAAAATTCTCTCTGCCCGTTGTTCCCAGAAACCAAAATTCCAGGGTGACTTTCAAACGCCTCTCCCATGCGCTTATTCATTGGCTTTGTGTCTTTCTGGGTGGCACTTGAAAAATCTGGGGTGTAATTCTGAGTTCTCTTGCATATTCTCCATCTAAAACATCTACTTCTTCTGAACCTTAACTCTTTGTGATACAATACTCTTTGTAATACAAAGATAATACAGCCTCCTGCGCTTTGTCTTGTGTAGCTGGATTCCAGCTCTTTGAAATCTAGAAAAATAAGGCGGAAAATAATTTGAAGAAGCCGTCAAGTCAATCCGCTGTACCGTTGTTGGTTTTCTTTTTTCCTGAGAACTGTTTTATCTCGTTTATTAAAGATGCCCAATGGGAAATATTCCCCAGAAAAGCTGTGAAAGTGCCGTGGTTCATGTTAGAGAAGTTTCCTTGTGTCTAACCCGAGTTTTTGTCATCACAAGAATACTTTATCCACGGTGAACATGCGAAGCGTGCTCCTCACACGCTGCTGTACTTCTTATTCTTCTCTTTCTAGACCAAACACCAAGTCATTCAGTCTTCTCTTGTAGATATTACTTTTCTCCTGAATATGCGATTATTCTTGCAGCTCAGCTTTGACTCTCTCAAGACGTGTCTTGAAATATGTTGCTCAAAACGTGACAGGGTTCTCCCACTGCAGAAGGAAAAGTTTCACCGTGTGCTAGGCTGACAGAGACTCGGTATCAACTGCAGCCTTTAGATGCTGTTAAAATATTCATTTTGTTGTGCTGCCCACCTGCTATTTTCTGGCCTTAGAGAAGGAAGAGCAGTTTACTTCGGGCTTGGTGTTAATAGATAATGCAAAATTAAATGATTTTGTGTGTAACAGAGCGATCTCCAAGGGAAAGTTTATTGATATTCAGTTATTTTTGATCATTGGTTGCTCTTGTGAGGACCAAAGAAAAATAGAAGGAAATTACCTACAGAGTTGTAACATGATTTAACCTCGAGAGATTCTTGTTGAGTGCTCCAATGACAGCTCTTCCCCCTTTAGCTCCCTGACCCTGGCAGATGTGTCAATTTTGTCCTTGTGTCTGTCCATCCATCTCAGAAGTGCCGCCCCTTTCCCCTCAGACCTTCTGAACTTCACGTCTCTGCTCACCCTGCGGATTCTCTGCAGGGATTGAAGATTTCTCTGTCCCCGATGGAGCTCAAAAGCCAGGTTGGCTGTGAATCCAGAAGCTCACGAGTCTCTGTCTCCCTTTGCAGCGGTGAAATTTCAGCAGCGCTTTGTGTTCCCGCTCCGTTTCGGTGGGACGATGACAGAGCACTGGTGGAGCTCTGACCTCGCTTTTAAAATCTACATGAGGAAAAGCACGCAGAAAAAGGTACTTTTATAATAAATCCTTTATACTTTTTGTGTTGAAAAGCTAAAAAGGTCTTGGTATTTCTATTTCCTCCAAATACTCAGACAGCGATGATGTTTCTGCAGTTTCAACCATCAGAGGCAAAACAGAGTAACATAGCTCGATTTCTTCATCAACCATTGCCAGATATTATAAAGAAAAATTAGATTATGTGCAGATGCCATAAGTGGAACTAATTGCTATTCAATCTCATCACCCAACTAAATGATTTTCTGAGTTCAAGGCAAAAAAATAACTGTCCTTCCCTCATCTTTAAGCGTGATCTCTTGAATTATAAGCATTAATCTTTGATGAGAACACAGCTCGTTTAGCAATGTAGAATGGGTTAATGTGAATGTGGTTGATATCGTTACTCTGCCCAGGGTGAGGGGAATAATGTGTCAAATTGGTGTAACTTGTGCGTTTGGGAAAAAAAAATATATCTATTTCTTTTCGCTAAAAAGATTTGCATAATCGTCTGCATGTGATGAAGGCAGTGAGAGGTGTTAACTCAGCTTATGTTGTGTTTTAATCAACACCGAGGATATCTGTTCTGAGAGGAGCTTTTCTTCTAATGGGTGAATAAATTGCGTCTTTAAGTGTGGAAATTTTGCTGAGTTCCTAGGATTTGAAATGTTCATATTTGCCTTAATCTGGAGTGGTTTACTGTAGATACCTGAAGAATTTTCCCCAGAGTGATATTTGAAATTGAAACTAAGGGAAACATTCCTACAAATCCCTGTTATAAAACTAATAGGAGTGGGGAGGCTTCCCACGAGGCTTTTGTTTCACAACATGCCCTTAGTTCTTGAAATCTGACAGAAATCTTCCAAAATGGATTCTTTTTTCTGCCCTCAGCCGGTGGCCATTGGCTCAGCAGCCCTTCCATTGCGCAAGGTGATTGAGTCTGAGTTGCTCGGTGTCAGCTGTGAAATACCTGTGGAAAAAGAGGGAGGTCAGACGCAAGTTGGACCGCTGAAGGTACGTGTTTTACCGGATTGAGTTTGAGTTAAATGACCTGTTATTACTCATTTTGGTTGGATATTCTCTCTATTTTTGGAAATTTTTCCTCCTCTTTCTTTTCTTTCTTTGTTTTAGTTTGCCAGGTTTCAGATATGAAGGTTTGTAAGACCAGTACAAGATAATATGAACCTTTTCTTTCCTTAGGGTTTTGGAGAAATATTTGGAATCTCCTCCAGGTCTAAGGATGTCGCTGTGTAAAGTTTCCCTGGCTGCAGGGTAAACGCAGGGTCAAGAAGCTTTATAGAATCATAAAAAAGTTTTGGTTGGAAAAGAACTTTAAGATCATCGAGTCCAACTGTTCCCCCACCCCTGGCACTGCCCCATGTCCTGAGAACCTCATCTCCGTCTGTCCAAACCCCCAGGGATGGTGACTCCAGCACTGCCCTGGGCAGCCTGTTCCAATGCCCCACAGCCCTTTGGGGAAGAAATTGTTCCCACATCCAACCTCAACCTCNGACGTTTAGATTGGATCTTGGGAACAATTTCTTCCCCAAAGGGCTGTGGGGCATTGGAACAGGCTGCCCAGGGCAGTGCTGGAGTCACCATCCCTGGAGGGGTTGGACAGACGGAGATGAGGTTCTCAAGGACATGGGGCAGTGCCAGAGCTGCGGGAACGGTTGGACTTGATGATCTTGAGGGTCTCTTCCAACCAAAATGATTCTATGAAAATGTGCGATGTATTTTCCCGAGTTTATGTTGCCATCTCCTGGTTTTGTACGGACACATCTGATCACCCCCCTTGCCTTCCAGGTGTCCTTAGAACTCGCGGCCGACAACAAGGACTTCACCCGCACGGCTGCCAGGTCAGCGATGGCTGCGCAGCCCGTCCCAGCTCACGCTGTAAGAAGCCCCCGCCTGGAATTCCAGGAGCCCACCGGGAAGAGCGTAAATGCCGAAAATCCTTGCTGCTCGAAACGTCACGACTACGAGGATTTGCAGAGAACAGGAGTCACCACCATAAACGCGGTGCAGCCACCACAGACCATCCCAATCTCTCCAGCCTGTAACCTGACAACACAACTCGCTGTTTCTCAAGACGATGGGTTATTATTGCACGTGCTGTTGATGGTGCCTGATGGAAAGGATTTTGTTGCTGAAGACAATTCTTGTAACGTGTATTTAAACTGCAAACTCCTCAGCGCCGAGGAGGCAACAAGATCTTCCGTCGTATGGGGCACAACACAACCTGCCTTTAATTTTTCTCAGGTGAGTTTCGTGTTTTCTACCTAACACTGGTGGGAATGTGCTATTCCACACTGACAAATATATTTCAAAGATGCGTTTCTTTCATATATGTAGGAACTTCTCTGCTGGGCTCTCTCCAGTGTATTAAAATGATTTTCAGTATTGGCTGCATTGCGCAGTTTGAAATGCAGTTCCTTGAATCATCCAAATAATCGAGACTTTTGAAACACAAAAGGAAAATATTCAGAAAAGTTGAGGTTAAAAGTGAAAAAAAAAAAAGGACTTCTCCTTTCTTCTATTTTGGCAAGAAAACATCTTGTTTATGGCATCTTCATATCTAAATGTAGAATTTTTCGGTTTGTTCCGTTGCTCAGTGTTCTTTTTCTTCTTAATGGATACATCAGCACAGAAACATGTGTTACTGTCCTAATATGGGCCAGAGCTTTTCCCTGGCAAACAGCAGAAGTTCAGGGGTTTAAGAACGTTATGATTTTGTGGGGTTTTTATGGACATTTTTCTTTGGAAACATCAGGATGCTCAAATGTGTTTGTTTTACTTTACCAATACCCAGTGATTTATTAGACTCCTTAGTTTTCAGCTGAAAGGGCAAAATGTAAAACGACATCTGAAACTGTCTGAAGTGATTTATCTGTTGTTCAGTAAACAAGCGTTTAAAGTTAAAACGCAATGTTTTTTAAGATAGCAAATGATCTTGTGTTAAAATTTATCTAAATTACATGTATTTTCCTGGCTAGCTCTTTTCCAAGCTTACCAGTTTTCTGAAACTTGTTAGGAAAATATGCATTTAATTTTTAATTTCTATATCTAAAGAGCTCAATTCTGTAAACTGGAATAGTGTAACATTACCAGAATTCTCCGTACTTAGCAAATAGCTTCCAGTGTATTCTGTGTAGTAATTCTTCATATTAAACTCTTTCAGGTGATGCCTTTTTCCTTGACTTCCAAACACCTGGAGCGACTGAAGAACAACGTCATGGTTATTGAAGCATGGAACAAGACGGGAAGCCCTGGCTGCGACAGGCTCTTGGGATTAGTGAAACTCCCTCTGCATCAGTTTTACATCTCGTTCAAGTAAATACCTTTATTCCGTATTTATTGGGTTGGGAAATATCCTCAGTGATGCTCGGAGAAAGAAGCCACGAGCGGTGTCTGGGGTTTGTGTGGAAAGGTTCATAATTATACTCGATAGCAAAGGGCGTTTTTGTCCTGCCAAGCTCTGGCACTTTCCTACACGGAACAGTATATAAGTTAAATTGTGAAAAAGTAAAATTGTAAGAGATCAAAATGACCGCACAGGAGAATTAAGTGTGTTTTTCCATTAGTGATTTTCCAAGGTTTTCCAAGGTTGAGTGATTTTTGTTCCTGATGATGCTCCTGTTATTTGGGACACTGTGAGTTTGCACAGCACAGAATATCAAAAATATCTCTAAATACTTCATGTTTTAGTTGTCTTACCCATTGGGCGTCTCAAGAGCTCTTTGCTCTTTTTGGTTCAGTGTTTTGGCTTCTTGTTCAATAAAATACCTGCTTAAAACAATTTAAATTAATGGGTATACTGGACAGAAGAGATTATTTCTAAATGCAAAGGATGAATTCCTTTTATTTTGGTCAGACTAGCAAGAGGTGGAAATCAGATAGTGCTAGAACTGACTGGCCACTACTTTTTGAATTATTGGTGTGGTGTTTGTATAATTTTTGTGTCATTTGTATAATTTTTTCAGTAATCCACTGTAGTTTACTTGTGTGTATCTTCCATGTTTAGAGGTTTTTACATTTCTTTTGGAGACTGTCACTATTCCTCCTATTTTTTCCTGCCCAAGTCCATCCCTGAAGACACATAACTGCTTCATAAAAATATAATATAGCTCCAGGATATTAACAGGAGTCTTGTTCCAGTTTGTCACCTCACTAATGGATCTCTAGGCTGGGTTTAGGCCTAGTGTTAGTTTTTGGCAAGCTGGGCTTTCTCATTGCTGAAAATAAACATTTTCCATTAGCAGCTCATGGATCTGTGCTTTGTGAAGCCTCATGTAATTAAGAATCAAGCCACATTTTGGAGGAGTGGAGATAAATTTGTTTATAACCGCATCGAAAATCCCATCTAAGTGAGCTCTGCGTGGTTGTGTTCATATTCAGGTGGCTCCTTCTCATGCTGGAGCATTTTTGTCTTCTTGTTTTCATCTTTTGTAGAGATCCGAAGATTTCCCACCTGCTTCTGCGAGCTCAATACCCGGTGGTCGCTGTGGACAACTACATGCCCGTCATAGACGTTTTCACTGGCAACAGAAGTGGAAGCCTGAGGGTCATTCTGGCCATGGGCTCGGCTGATCAGATAGTGACACTGCAAAGGCTGAAAAACGAAGAGGGAACGGTACCTCCCATCACAAAGCGCCCTTTGCACTCTCTGGACCCTCCTCCTACAAAAACCGCAACGGTATTGTCCAGAAAATTCTGTTTTTTGCTGTTAGGGACGCGTGAAAAGGATTTTAGCAGTGGGTTCATTAATAGACCAGTGATCCCTCTTTGGATGCTGTAGCTTATTTTGTTATCAACGGTCACGTTCTGTGCAGGATTATATCGTTTGGACTCTTTTCTTACCAGCTTTCTCTCAGCAGTCTTGACACTATTGCCCTTTTTATTGCCCTGCATATCCACAGCTTCTATCTACCTGACAAGTGCAGTAAAAATAAATCAAATTCTAGGAAATCTTAATTCTCACAGCCTTATTCTGCACCACACAGGTTTTGCCGCTACCTTTTAGTTGGATATGTAGGAATTTTCGTGCTTTTTAGTGCTGTGGTTTTTGACTTTTGTGGAGAAGAAAAATAATTACTGTCAGGTTTTCGATGTTTCTGTGAAGTTCAGGAAGAAAATAGCAGAGAGTGGTTCTGAGTCCGTCATCTTGGGCATCTTAGAATCTCACATTCCTAATTGGCTTTTACACGTTGGAACAGGCTGCCCAGGGCAGTGGTGGAGTCACCATCCCTGGAGGGGTTGAAAAGACGTGGAGATGAGGTTGTTAGGGACGCGGTTTCATGGTGGACTTGGCCGTGTTGGTTTAACACTTGGACTCGATGAAATTAAAGGTCTTTCCAACCAAAAGGATTCAATGATTTTATGCCGTTTCCTAAAAAGTCATCCTTTCCGCGTGGATTTTCTTTGTTTTCTTAGCAGTTTGCCCAAGAAGGGGAAGAGCTGATGGAGCACGTGTTTGAAATCCAGGTGGAGAGCGTGAAAGGACTCACTCCCTTGCAGTCCACTGTTTGGGGAGAGGCCGACTGCTATGTACAGTATTATTTCCCGGTTCAAGAGCCTGGTTGTGATGCGCTGCAGGGAACTGAATTGCATGAGGATGGTAACGTTTTTTTTAAAAATCCATCCTTACTTAAAGCATTGCTTTAGTTAAATATTATTTAGGAATGTTCTCTTTGCTTAAATAAGAGGGTTTGTGTTTGTCTGAGCTTCCGCCGTGCAGCCAAGGCTTGTTTTTCTCAGAAAATCTACATACAGCTGTATCGGTAAATTAAAAGCCTGCTCGACTGGGGCAGATGGCAAAGTTCCCAGCAAAAAAAGAAAGAGACCTAGTTCTGAATCTCTTCACATGGTATTTTTTTTTGGTTAAAGATCCTGTAGGGCTTCACCAACTCATCCTGCAAAGGTGCAAGAACAGATTCACAGGGAATGTTAAGATTGTGTACAGTTAGATTCCATCAGGGCTTTACATACATGAGCTTTTCAAGGCGCTCATTTTCATGGATACACCAAGAGAAGATTTGCCTAGGTTAGATTATTAAGCTTATAAAGGAGGATTTAAATTGCAATTGTAGAAAAGGACTTCGTGTTGACTTTGTTTTGAATCACTAATATGTATTTCCTCTGAAAAAATAGCAGTCAGTAACATCGTTCGATAGCAACTCCTGGGGACTTCGTCAGGTTCCAGCCACATTGAACAGCAGTTCGTAAAAGATTTGTGAAGCGAAACACAGAAAATCGAGCCTTGTGGTGGGAGGATTTATTTGATTATTTTAACTTATTGTCCCCGGGTTCTGCCTCCTGAATTTTTACAAATAGAAAAAGCTTCGAACTCCCAAATCCAACCATTTTTAACCAATTCTGCTTGACTTGCAGGCATCAAATTGAAGCCGTTTCGCACGGTGACCACTTTGTGTGTCCCTGATCCCGTCTTTAACGATGAGCATCATCATTCTTTGGTGGTTCCTGCTGATGTCCCAGTCCAGAGGCTCCTGGTCGGTGCGTTTACGGCACCAGGAGCAGCTGGAGGAGGAATCCAGTTTGAAGTCTGGTGCAGGTACAGTATAACATCCTATTTTTTGGACGTATCGCAGCAATACAGATAGAAACACATCTGGGATTGACAAATCTCTTACCTGTGGGGTGGATATTTAATAAGAAGTGAAAAAATGGTGAGCTCATCAACATTTGGTGATGAATATCTGCATTTCAGATTGCATTTAAGACAAGTGAACCTTTTTTTTTTCCCTGCAGGGGTGCTAATTACTCTTTTTCTTCTTACAACTTCTCTAGAAAGCGCGTGCTCTTAGTTTGCTTTCCTCCCCTTCGTTATCTAAAGTAGCGTTTAAATGCTTGGCACATCTAAATTTTACTTAATAGCACCCTGGCAGTATAATTTCATTGTTTTGAGGTTTTTTTTTTTCCCCTAATACAAGTCACTGAGTACAAAAGAATATCCTAGAAAATATTTAGAAGTTCAAATTGTGGTTTCTTTGGCAACTGAAACTAATTACTAGGAACAGAAAGCAGAGACCGTGAAGACAGGTAGCTTTATAAAAGCGTAATTACAGTACTTACGTGTTCATTCTGTAGTAAACAAACCAAGCTGTTGAAAATCTGGAAGTTCACATGAGAATGATTACGTGCTGGCTGAGTTTACACTCATTTTGATAATGACCAGAGCAGTTGAAGTGACCAGTTGTTAGTATCTGGAATTTCAAAAATGGGTTTTAATTCAGTTTCCTGAGGACGATTGGACTTCAGTTTAATCTTGCCCTGACCACTCACTGGTAGTGACTGGTAAATTTAGGCTGGTTTTGGTGGAAGGAGCAAATTACTGAGCCAGTTTTAAGAGTGCTGTAAACACCATCTTACCAGTTTTTGCAATATTTGAAATGGAAAAAACTTACCAACAAATCCTTGTAATTAGGAAGATCAGATACTGACAGATTTTAAATGAAGAAAGTTCTTGCTATGATGCTCTCAGCATCTTGAATTACTCCTAGAAGCATGGGGGAAAAAAGTAGAAGCCAATAAGTGCAACATTCCAAGATTTTGGGAGTACGATTCAGGCTCAAGACTCAAGCAATCAATTAATGTTCAGGATTTGTCCCAAAATGGGAAAGGAAACACAAATCCGTAGCACTACGGTGCTGCTGCAAAACCAGTGGCTGCCATTCTCCTGGTTGTTCATTAAACACGATGCCAAAACTCCCTTCAGGATGAGTCTGAAGCCAAGTAGCATAGTAAGAAATGGCCTAGAGTCAGTTTTTTACACCCACAGACTGGTATCGCAAATCTGTCCTGCAGGTAGCGTTTTTATTTATTAATGGAAATGGAGAGTGAGGAATATTTGGTGCCAAATCCTTATTTTCCTTTGGGGCGCCAATTTTTGGTAGAGTTTCTGCTAGCTGACTTGCTAGGACTAGTGCAAAAATACGTTTGTAGCATCATCCATGTGAGCACTTGCTGTTTTTTCTGTGGAAATTCACTGGGTTTATCCCCTAGCTGTGTTTGAAGACACACAAATTAAAGTTGACTTATGTACAGTCTTGGGAGAAATAATGATCGCTTTTCAATAATCAAAACAACATGACTGATGCTGCTTCTTTGTGTCTTCCCAGGTATTATTACCCGAATGTCAGAGACCAGCTGGTCGCCAAAGGGACGCTGCCTCTGTCACGCCTGTGTGCCATGGTCACCATGCAGCAGCGCCAAGAAATAGGGATCCAGACTTTCAATCTTCCCTTGGTCCCCAGGACTGATTCCCCAGAGGAATTTCATCTGCGGTCTTCAGGTAAGGAAAGTTTGTGCGTTTTCACTTGCTGTGTAGAAATGAAAGTCTATGTATTTGCTGCCAAGGGAAATAAAAATATATATTTGTGTTGGCAACTGACGTCGACCATGAATGTTTTTCCTCTCAGCTTTCACTGTGTCTAGTGAAGAATCAGAGGTGAAACATGAGGAACATCAAACTCTTAGCAAGTTTTAAAAAGCCCTCCCTGTGTATTTAACTGCTTAATCATGGAATTGGTTGGAATAGACTCTCAGGATCATGGAGGCCAACCATTCCCTCACCCCTGGCACTGCCCCATGTCCTGAGAACCTCATCTCCATCTGTCAACCCCTCCAGGGATGGTGACTCCAGCACTGCCCTGGGCAGCCTGTTCCAATGCCCCACAGCCCTTTGGGGAAGAAATTGTTCCCAGATCCAACCTCAACCTCCCCTGGCGCAACTTGAGGCCACTGACACCGCACTTAGTTGCCAAATAAGCCACAGTCTGTAGTTAAGCTTCCCGTGTAAGGCAGGGAATGGGAGATCTAAAGAAGGGCTGTTTATGGTATGTGATACGAGCAGAGAAATCTTTCTGTTCTGCTGTGGTTCTTTCAGTTAATACAAATATCAGCTCTGGGAAAGCCACTGAGGAAATCTGAGGCAGCTTCTTGGAAAAAATGGCCATTAAAACGAGGGCATGGTTGGGTTAAAGAGCCGCTCCTCGTTTTACTAGACCATAAATTTCCCGTTAAGACCACCCTATTTGTCTGCCAGGAGGTCGGGCGCAGGACGCGATCCTTAAAATTCCATTTTGTGCCTCCTGTATCGGGCCATAGCTTCTGGCTGAAGTACAGAACCTCGCACAGTCAACCTCAGTGGATTTCATATGGAATTCTCTTTTTGTATTAATACAGTAAGCTTTCTATTAAGATTTATAACCCAGTACTGATTATATTGGATGTAACTGTAAAAAGCTGAGCGTTTCTTTCCTTCCTTCCTTTCGTTGAATCCAGGTTTGCTTGATGTGAGTGTGAGATACCAACGATCCATGAAAGCAGCAGCAGGAAGAACCGCTCGAGCTGTTTCTCTCTCTGTGCAGATACACAGAGCAGCTGGTTTGCAAGCAGCGGCGAGGTAAAGCCCGATTCAAAAAGGGAGATTTTTCTCTTAAAATAGCTTTATCTGGAGGCAGCAGGCGAAGACATAATTGTAACTGGCCGAGTTTCCATCCGCAGAGACCGAGATTCAAACTGGGTTCTTATCAGAAGTGAAAACAACTCGATAAAGAACATCAGCGGTTATTTCTGTCCCTTAAACTCTGGTATGGTGTGGTAGCGTTTGTTGTGCAGAGAGAGGCTCGAGACCGCAAGGACACGTTTTGTCTACATTTCCACACTTTTCTGCACCAAAGGCTGATATAAAAACTGGCTGGTATAAAATGGTACCTATTTGGGGGTTGGATCTGGGCGTTAGTCGTGCTATTTAAAAGCTAGCTGCGATTTTTTTGTGTTTAATTTCACTGTGGAAACATCAGTAAACTTAACTGGTAAATGAAACACGTCGTTTTTCACCAGAAGGCAGCTGCTCTAAGTGCAGCAGGTACCACCTGAATTTAATTCCATTGGCTGATTTTCAAGAATTAAGAAAGAAAAGGCTTGAAGAGAGGGAGTAAATTCTGTAAGAGAAGGATTGCTCCTGTCCCCATCCCTGGAGGGGTTGAACAGACGCGGAGATGAGGTTCTCAGGGACATGAGACAGTGCCAGGGGTGAATTAATGGTTGGACTCCATGATCTTAAAGGTCTTTTTCTAACCAAAATGATCCTGTTATTCTAGAGCAGCGCTCACTGACCCTTTCTCAGTGTTGCTGAGCTCCTGATCCAGCTTAATTCAAGTAGATTCTGCAAGATGAGGATTATTGTGATGTGGTGCTTGGAGGAGAAAATAAAGTGGAATGACCTCAGACTCTTCAGGTGTACAACCTGAATAATACCTGGGTCTCTTGCAAATAATTCCATCTGCTCTTTTCACCTCCTTTCTCTCGTCCGTGCTAGTCTGTCAAAATCATTTGGCTTGGCTTTCGCTTTCTTCTGGAGCAGGTTAAGTCTGGGACGTTTTCCTACAGCTTTTTCTACAGGGTGGGATATTTTTCAAGGTGCCAAGTAGTCTCTCAAGCACTTTGGTCTCAAAACCTGCCAACGAGAAGAGTTAATGGACCTTATGATAGTTCCTCTCACCATTTCCTATCTGTTCCTAGTATGTTCAGACCAAAAAAAAAAATTGGTGAAGAGTAATCTGCAGGCTGAAGCCACATCAGTTTTATCTTCCAACATTCACTATTTTATCTCATCTTTTCACCATGAAACCTTTGCTTTAATTGCTTTGATTCCTTGTACATTGTATTAATTCTCTTGTTTTCTTTCTAAAGAGCTGTGGCACAAAAGAACCCTTCGGTCCAGTACTATGCGGGTGTGGGAGTCAACGCTTACGTCTCCGTGCACCTCTCCTTCCTGCCCGAGATGCAGGGGCGCAGCACGCGAGCCGTGGCTCGGACTTTCTGCCCGGAGTTCGAGCATCGCGTCGAGTTTCTTTGTAACCTCATCGTCCAGAGAAGCAGCGGAGAAGCCTCTTGTCTGGGGGAACTTTTGCAATCGGCCAATATCGTCTTCTCGATTTATCATCAGAGCACCAAGTCGGGTGAGGACAGATTATTCGGATGGCTAAACGCTGTTACGGAATAGTTCAGTCCTCTTAATTCTCAATTTAGCAGGAAGATTATTCTCTGCAGTTGCTAATAGATGTAATTACTTAAACTGTCTTCAGGGAAGCTTTTGGGAGCTACTGTTCCCCTTGTGCAAAGAGTTGAGGTTTCTGAGATATCAGGTGATTAAGATCACCTTTAAAATGAAAAGATAATGCAATTAGTGTAATGCTGGAGCACCCTGCCTTTGTGTGTGCTTAATTACCTCCACCTCAGGTAATGGGGGTCGAGAGAAATGAGAGCTTAAAATCCCCCAATGATCTTATGACAGACAGGCAGGATTAATTTACAACATAAAAACATGTTGGAGAATTATTTTAGGAATGAAATTTACCTAAAGAAGACATAGTTGGTTTGGTTTTTTTACTCCTGGGGGAGAAAAGTTGGGAGTGGCATTTGTGTTGGTAGCAGACCACTTGCTCCCCACTCATTACTTAACTTTCATCTGTGGAAATATTCCCTGAAAGTTTCTCCTCATTTGGTGGTGGTGGATAAAGTAATGAATGCGCACTGGCAATACCCCTAGACAGGTTTTGTTCACACCCTTGTTTCTCCTGAATTTTGATCTTGTACATACTGGGCCGCTCGTTTTGATTTTTGTCCTTTTTTAATGGGTTAAAAGTGTTTTCGTCGCGACAGCTGAGCTATTTGCTGTTGAGGCAGTACAGCTTGCTTTCGAAGGAGATACTGTGTGGATCACTTTGAAATCTTACGTTCCAGTTGGGTGTATTTGCAAATTGATTTGTTTTCCAGCCACTGAGACATTGGCAGCGCGGACATCAAGAGATTATCTTCTCGGGACAGTCACCGTTCCAACCAGAGACCTGCTGAGAAGAAGATCAGGTAATTACAGCGGCGTGACGTTGCTGACATTTTGGGTCAATGCTATAATAATTGCTGAATACAATTTTCATTCCCGTTTAGGGGGGGGTTATTTTTTTAAATCAAAGTTCTCTCAGACATTGCACAAGCCATCATTAAAAATTCTGTATTAGAAAACTCGTATTAGTCTTCATATTTGAAGGTCAGTTTTCAGGGTGTAGGATGTATAGTAACTGAATATATATTCGCCTCCTTAGTATTTTATTCAGTGCCATTTATTTTCTACCTTTGAGTAACAGTGTCCAGTGATTGCTTTGAGATCTCAAAGCTGCAAATAAAGGCTTAGGTCAGAAAGCAAATGAATTAACTTTTTTTTTAACTAAATGTAAAATACCCCCTCCATCCAGTGTTAGCTTGTGATGAGAATGTCTCGTGATCAAAACATTTTCATTACCTTCTTGGTTATTTCTGCTTTAATCTCGGTCTAGTGCTAGTTTTCTCCACCATGAAGCTTTGGGTTTATTTTTAATAGCAAGAGAGGAAGAAAAACAAACAAACAAAAGAGCTTAATTTTGTAACTGGAGATTCACAGGATATAATTTGTTATGAAATGAGTATCATGGATGAAATAGAAAGTAAAATGCTTTTGGGATCGGAACTAGCACCGAGTTTTTCTGAGGTCTAACGATTTGCTGCTTTTCAGGTTAGAAATGATTTGACAAATCCCAATCTTTCACAAGAAATAAGCACTTCAAGTACCGGTCCTCGATTAACGACCAGAGAGCGGAAAATTCTTTATAGACATTTTGTAAGAGGTTGGATAAGTCTAATTACGTTTTTTTTTTCTCCTAAAGGTATTACAGGCTGGTACCCGGTGACCCTGCCTGAAGATTTAATGCCCTCGCGCTGCACCAACGTCACGCAGGCCGTTGTGGGGGGGCTGGAACTTTCTGTCACCTTTGCTCGTCAGGACGACAGGGAACGCGTTTTGGAGGCCGCGAAGCTTTTAGGGTGGAGCGGTGAGGACGGTGAAGACAGCGGGGATGACAGCGAGGAATGGGAGCAGAGCGACAGCCCAGCCACCGTCACCATCTCAACCCCGAGAGTCTGGCTGCCTGTTCACTGCGTCCTGCTCGCAGGCCAGACGCACCTGAATAGAAACATTTATTGCTACCTCAGGTACAAGCTGTATAATCGAGAAGCCACGCGGACTTTGCTCCGGAGGCCAAAACTGAGCGAAGATGCTAAGAACGTCATGGTGAACTTTAAGAAACCAAACAAGGTGACTCTGAGAAGGAGCCAGGGGCTGCTGTGGTTCTTCAGGGAGGAGAAATTAGAAATTCAGGTGTGGTGGGCGTACGGGAAAGAAAACGATGTGGAGAGACCGCTCGATACAGATCGTCTGGTTGGATCTGCCTACGTTGACCTGGCGGCGTTAGCAGAGAGCTCAAGGACATCACTTAGTGTTAGTGGTAAGTTCCTAAAAAAACATTACCGCGTTTCGTTCCTCTTCGTTAATTTTTTTTAATTTGGTTACTTCTCAAGTCACTTCAAGTAAAATATTTACAGCTTTGTTTTGTCCTGTGTGCAACGCACACTCAACTCCTTCTTGCACTGAAGATAAACAAGATTAAAATGCTTGCGTCTCGGCATTCAAAACTTAGCAAGTTTAAATGGGTGAAAAATTGGTGGTAATGTTCAGTAATAGGGAGAGCAATTAGCCAGCATGGATTGATGAGGAACGTTCAGAATTACTCAGAGCGAGAAGCAGAACAAGTAATGTCTCTCAAGGACGTTGAGGGCGAAGGACTGAGCGCTGAGAAGGACGTGGAAACTTCTGCTTTGTTCCATTACTTGGGCTTCTGTCATCTACATAGAATCATTTTGGTGGGAAAAGATGCTGAAGATCATGGAGTCCAACCGTTCCCCCAGCCCTGGCACTGCCCCATGTCCTGAGAACCTCATCTCCGTCTGTCCAACCCTCCAGGGATGGTGACTCCAGCACTGCCCTGGGCAGCCTGTTCCAATGCCCCACAGCCCTTTGGGGAAGATTTGTGACAGGTCATTGACTCTTCTTTTGAGGAATGAGCGTTAAAACAAATTTTTGTGCTGTGAATATGTTGTGTTCTCCTTACATGTAGATAAAATTATTCGGAGGCGCTTATTGCCAGGACTCTCGGAAGTTGGTGTGCTTTAAAATCATAATCTGAGCTGCCGGTAGGAAAAGGAAGGTGCACCCAATTTGGGGGATTTGCCACTTGTTTTTAACCTTCACAAGCTGATACTTCTACCGGTACGCTGAGTGATACCTCACATAGAAATTACATTGAAAATTAAAATGCATTCTGCCGGTCTGATGTGAGATCTTTACCCTAATGAACTGTACCAGCTGTTTTCCAAAACCGGAGTTTTTCTTTGCCTTGCTGAGCTGGGTTTTTTTTGTGGATTCTCTCACAGGGGTTTATCCGCTGTTCAGATGCAACGCTGCCGACCTCGCGGGAGCTGCCGTGCGGGTTCACATCATCCTTTCTTCCCCTTCTGCTGCTCCGCCCAGCAGGATTCCCTGTGCTGAGGAATACAGCAACACTGAAGACGAAAGCACAGAGAAATCCCCTGAGCTGAGCCAACGGGTCCCTGAAAATCCGAGTCAGAAACTGGATATCGTGAGTCCAGAAATCACCGGTGACAAACCACAAGAAGACGACGTGATATTTCTGGAAAACACAGTTGCTGTCAGTATCCTTGTGGAAAGAGCGATGCATCTGAGTTTAAAAGGTACCTCCACACCCTTATTTTTATTTCCTTTTTTTCTTTCTTTTTCTTTTCTGGGATCTGTTCGTAACAGGCACTACATGGAGCAATTTAAAACCAAACCTTTAAACTTCCTCTGGCACAGTGAATGGATGTGATGAGTTTTGTACCAATGCAACCCCAAGAGCATCGCGTTGTTGTGTAAGCACAGGGGAAGCAGGAGCTTAAACTATTCAGCCTATCGCTATTAATAAACTCCAAAATATAAATAATGTTCACTCTTACAGATGACAGCTGAATTCTGAAGTTAAGCGTTATCTGAGTAACGCAACCCCAGGACGCTTGTGTCTCCAAGACTCTTGCAAATTAGCATTTTTAGCATATAATCCGTTTGTAAAGCCGGTTTATTTGTGCTATCTGGGGCCCGCCAGCCGCAGCGGTGAGGAAGGGCAGTGTAAGGACAGAGTAATCTGAGCTCACCCAGGCCTGACACAGCATTTCCCACCCTGCAGAGCCACCAAAATTACAGTTTGGTGCCTAATCACTATGCTGGGGGTCACCGAAGAATTGCTCTTTGCTTCTAAATTTACGCTAACGTACAAAAATGCTCCTTCCTAGCAGGTGACGTTTGGTTCTTGCTGTGCAGCAATGGAACACGCCTGGTGAATTTGCAGGTTTTTGGAGCCTTTTGGGTTTTCCTTCAAGTTGCAGTCTGGAAATGAATCTGTTAAAAATGCCATAAATTCTTTAAAAACACATCAGGTGCTCTGCCCTTCACCTCGAGCACCTCTGGCGCTGCCTGACTTGATCGCTTCGCGTTTGCTCAGCACCTGAACTTGTTTGGGCACGTTACCTAGATACGAATAGAAATAAGCAGCTGACCAAGGTGAGTTTATTGGAAATATCTCTGTTGATACCATTTCACAGTCCAGGTGAAGCGCCAGAAAGGAACACTCAGCGTTTGATGGCGTTAAAACACAATTAAAACAGTAAAAATAAAAGCCATCATTTACGTGTAAGTAGTTCTGGCTCATACTGAGCCCCATAGATTTTTTTTTTTGTTTTAAATCGTGATTCTATAATCTTCTGGAATTCATAGTCTTTGGAAACATGATGCAACGTTGTTTTCTACTACAACGTTTTTTTAATGAGATGAAGAAGATTCCTTTTGATGGTGCACACTCTTGCGATATTTCCATCTTCCAACAACATTTTAGGGGATTTTTTGAAGTAACTGAGAGGCAACTGATACACTGAAACAAATGCCATATCAGCTGGTTGCAAGAAGGATTTTCATTCTTCATAACGATTTCATTATTGTGGTACAGATAAAAAGACTGGAATGTTTTTCCAGTCCGGTGTGTTATGAATTATAAACTTCCTGCAATTTTGGAAGAATTACTTCAGATACTCGATGCACCTCTCACTTCATCCTCCAAATGCTGCTTTTATAAAGCCAAATAAAACTAATATTTCTAAGTGTGACCTCTTTGCAAAGCTCAGGCATTGGGAGCTCCAAGGCTAAATCAGGCTCTGTAAGACTCTGATTGTTAAACCAACAATTCTTTCTATTTTAGGTTTTCTTTTCCTAGAAGAAAAGCAAGCTAACACTCTGCAAAGAGTTTTGTATGGGATGTTTTAACTGAAGTCACTGTAGATATTTTTAAAAATCATCTTGTTTTCAAGCAAATCCTCGTTGTCATAATCACATTTGATTATATTTTCATGGAAAATCAGATTTCAGGAGAAAAAAAAGATAATTATTTTTCATTTAATGAGATTCAGATTCATCAGTTTGATTGTTCTGGCCAGAAAGGTCTTGGAAAAGTCCAAAGCCACGCGCTGAGTTCTTGGAAAGCAAGAAAGGAGGAAACAATCTGTGATAACTACTGGTTGCGAAACTCTGACCTTGTTTCCTCTTGGCTAAATCCATTTCTCCTCACAGGTTTTGCCAGCTCCAAATTCAGTATCCAGCAGCTTCTGGAGAACATCTGGCTCCATCCCTTAATTTACCCTTGTGTTCCTCTAGGAGAAACTGCCTCTAAGTGCAAGCATGCCAAATTAAGTCAGACGAGTTAATTCATTATCTGTTTTCTCACAAACCTTTTCCCAGGTGATTTCAGAAGGGGTGAGGGAGAAAATGCTGCTGGTTCCAGCCCTGAACTATTTCTATTTTGTAGCGAAGAGCGAACACCATCCTCATCGCTGAGCTTGGCGATCAAAGGTCTAGCTTGTGCAAAAAAGTAATTGCGGTTTTGGACCGTGAATTTTAAATCATTGTACCTAGGCTCAAACAACTCTTTATTAATCAAAATTAGGAACCATTACAATCCACACATTTTTGCCAAAGAGAAGTAAGTTTGTTTATTCCTGCAGTGTAAAAATCCACGCTTTGGGATTCAACAAACGCTTGGAAAGCATTTCTGCTGGAAATGGGAGCGTTTTCCCTGGAAAAAGTTGTCAAGATGCTTGAAGAGGTGGCAGTTGGTTGGTGAGAGCTCAGCTGAGCGTGGCAGATGAAGGAAAACTTTGTAGGCCGATTCGTTCAACTTCTGAAGCGTTGATTGTGCAACGTGCGGTCGGGCGTTGTTGTGGAGAAGAATTAGGCCCTTTCTGTTGACCGTTGCAGTTTTTGGTGCATCTCATTGATTTGCTGAGCATCCTTCGTAGATGTAACGGTTTCAGCAGGCTTCAGAAAGCTGGAGTGGATCAGAGCAGCAGCGAAGCACCAAACAGTGACCATGACCTTTTTTCGGTGCAAGTTTGGCTTTGGGAAGCGCTTTGAGGTTCTTCTCAGTCCAACCACTGAGCTGGTCATCACCAGTTGTCGGATAAAATCCGCTTTTCGTTGCGTGTCACAATCTGATTGAGAAATGGTTCATTGTTGTTGCGTAGAATAAAAGAAGAAAACAACAACACTTCCAAAAGATGATTTATTTTTATTTTCACTCAGCTCATGAGGCACCTGCTTATCGAGCTTTTTCACCTTTCCAATTTGCTTCGAGTGCCCAACGACCATAGAATGGTCAATGTTGAGTTCTTGGGCAACTTCACGTGTTGTTGTAAGAGGATCGGCTTCGATGATTGCCCAACGTTGGTCATCGTCACCTTCCGATGGCCACCACGCTCATCTTTAAGGCTCTCATCTCCTTTGCGAAGCTTCTTGACCCACCACCGCATGTTAACGAACCACGTTCGTTAGCAGTTCCCGCGCCAAATGCGTCGTCGATGTCGCGAGTCGTCTCCGGTGCTTTACAACTCGTTTGGAACTCAAATAAGAAAATTGCTTGAATTTGCTTTTGTCTAACATCATTTCCATAGTCTAAAATACATATAAAATAAACAGCAAGTAATAAGTCAGCAGCAAAAAAACATAAAGCACATTAAAATGCTGTATGGCATGACCACATTTATTTAAGAATGCGTTCCAATATCAAATGGCAAATTTCAACAATGCGAAAACCGCAGTTACTTTTGCACCGACCTGATAGTAATAGCGACCAGAATTTTATTTTCCGCATGATCTATCCCTGCTCAAAATGGGCAAATAGAGGGAACTGCGAGTATTTATCTGTACCACGAACTCTCGCTTTGCAACGGGGATGAAAATTGGGAGGGAAACCAGCAAGAATTTGAAATAAAATTGCTTTTTCCTCTGCATTTAAAGCTTTATAACAGATGAGGGTGGGACTTGTTCCTACTTGGCAGTGATTTTAAGTTTTTCTCATTGTTTCGGTCTTTTTGAGATTAAGAGGCTATAAAAAACGTTGAGTATTGTTAACATCACACGAGCATTTTCTTATTCAACCAACACAAGTGAGATTCCCCTCAGAAATGCAGTTTTTAACTTAAACTGCCTTTTAAAATTCAGGATATTTTCGATGTTTGCCGCTTGGGTTGCAAAATTACAACCATGGAAGGCAGATCAAGCACTGGAATAAGGTCCTGCAGACCTGGGGTTTATTTCTAGATTTGCCTCCAACTCCTCAGCCGATCCTGGGCAAATGGTTTTTCCGTTTCTCTCTTGAATATTCCAGTTTTTCCTTCGTAAAAGTTTCCTGTAATATTTGCTCCTGTTGTAAATATAACGTATTTTCAGCTCCACCGACGAAAAGGAGTGTTTCCTACATGGCGGATTTGTTAATTCTCTCTTTTAAATTGCTGAACTGCCTTTAGAATTTTTTTAAATTTATTTATTATTAATCTGGGTTTAATTCTGTCTAATTTTAGGGAGTCCTTTGACGGACCGTGAAGTCACAGCACCCAGTAGCTGCGTCTCGTTTGCTGTCGCTGGCGCAGACGCTCCAGTAACCACTTCGATAATAGAAAACACAGACTCACCCGTCTGGGACTTTCAACAACAGGCAAGGTAAATGACACGGTGGATTTGTCCAGACACGCTTTGGATATGAAAAATACCCGATATTCAGTTTGGGGAGGTGCTTTTCTACTTAGCAGGCACGTATTCTCAGCTGAAAATGCTTTATTTCCGTGTTTTACAATCGCCGCGTCCTCATATTGGGTGAAAAGTTGTTTAAGGAGACTTGGTCTTCAAGCAAATGCGAGGAAAAGAAGTTTGATCGATGCTGAACCTTGGCTGCGTTTCATTTTGGCTTCAAACCTTGGTGAATCGCTCTATTCCCACTCATTTTTAGTTTCCCCATCTAGACGAAGGAGCTGCTAATTTTTAAACAACTCTTGGCAAGGTCTCGATCCAATTTATTGGCATTTTCTGTGTATTTTGCTTTGGTTTATGCTTAGAAATGATGCTCTGGTTCGGGACCTGAGCTCTAAGTTTGGATTCACCTACTGAACTTTGATCTATCTGGAAATCTGGTTTACAGGCACCTCCAAACCATCACTTCACCCGTGTTAGAGCCCAAATTTAGGACAAAATTCCCTAAGGGGAATTTTCTATTTCTATTCCAGTGACTGCCAAAATTCTGTAGCGAGGTAGCTCAGACTTAGATATGAAAATTAAATTAGAGCAGATGAATTGACGGCTCCAAGGAACCTCAGCAGATCAACTCATCAATCCATTTTTGCAATCTCTTGGCTTCTCTGGTCTTTCTATACCAGATTTTAAATTAATTCCAAAGCAGCAGCCAAAAGTCTTTTCTAAATTTATTCTGCAGGGTTTTCTACCAGTTTTTGGCTTTCAAGGCTTTATAATATGAAGATTAAACTGTTGGAAGACTCTGATAGCTCAAGTTTAGAAGTTTTATTTTGGAGGTTGCTTGTTCTCGGAGTCATATCTGAATTACTTCAAGCAGCTTAAAAGCTGTTCTATGTTTGACACTTCCATTTTCTTTTTATTTCAACTTGAAATATTACAGCTTTCAACCCTAATATCAGTGCTTTCCTGCCGCTGTGTTACTGAGTCGTGAGATGAACTGTATTTCTGTTTCTTTACGGTTTTGTTGTCCTCTCCTTTAAATTTACAAGAACAGGGAGAGGAAAATACATATTTAATAAGCGAAAACCCAAACCATGTAAAAGCAGTTTTGCTTTTGAAGGCTCGATGATTTGGGTGTTTGTCTTTTTTTTCTTTTTCCACCCATTATTCCAGGAGGAAGCTGATTTTTCTGGATAGATACAATGGCATTGAATCTTCAGAGACGTTTTACTTTACTTGTTCTTGTTCCTACTTTGCCTAAAATATTCCGATTTTTGCTCTGAGCAGATTATCCAAAGAGCTTCTGCTGGATCCACAGCAAACCTTGGTCTTCAAAGTGTGGCATAAAGCAGGTAAAGTTTGTCGTGCAGTATCGAGAAGAGTATTTTCTGCATCCTTTTCCTTATATTTAATATGAATAAAGTAAATTCTGTTCAATAAATTGGAGAGTAGAATCGTAAAGGCGTTTTTTACCCTGCACTAGAAGAGTGCTGGAGAAAAATCCTCCTTTTCCCCATTAACCATCTGGCAAGGTTTGACTTCTCTATATTCATTCTATTTAAAATTTGACAGTATTTTAGAGGCTGGATTTTCCCAGAGAAGGAAATTCTCTATTGTGTTTTTCACATTGCCGTTTGGTGCCTCTGCAGTTGTTTCGAGCGTGACCGGCCGCTTGTAATCAAATATTTTTTGTAGCACCTTGGATATATTTTAACAATTTCTCCTTTGTCCACCCTTAACATTCACTGGGTGAGTTGGGTTTCAAACCTAACAACAGAAAAGCGTTTTGTAAGCATTTTCTTGGACTTGCTTGTTTGGTTCATAACCCAAATCCTCCAATGTTTAATTTGCACCAAGCAAGCACCAAAAAATCTGGTTTTTGTGGGAAAGGCAGCCCTGCTGCTTCAATTCAAACTGCTAGGGTATGATCTTTAAGATAATGGGTTTTCTTCTTTCTTTTTACATATTAAAGCTGAGATTTCTGGGTTTTGCTTCAAAACTAAACTTCGTGTAACTCAGCCTTTCTCTGGGTTGTGATTCTCCTGCCAACCCTCTCCCTGCCCTGGTCTTTCGTTGTCTCCACAAGGACGTTTTTAGCTGAGTAAAACCTCTAAGATAATCCAAATCACATTCTCTTCTCGGATAGGATTGTTTGTTCTGTACTGCACATACATTTGCAAAGCAGAAAAGACAAACCATTGCCTGAAAAATGCAACAGTGTCATGACAAATCAGCCTTTTTTGTAATGTTTTGGCAAAGTGAGAGGGCAAGAAACGGGAGTTTCTGAAATGAAAATACAATTCCAGAGGCAGAATTCATTTGTTGAGGTCCCCAAATGGGCCTTCAGGTTCTGTTTTTCAAGTCTCTGATTGTTTCTTATTTCTAGCTGAATATTTTCCCTTTATTATAACCCTTGTTTAAATAATTCTGATGAAGTATTGCACAGGGTACGTCACCCTCGTGTCTTTTCTTATACCCACAGCAAGACCCTCACCCTGCTGCGAATTATTACCCATGTAGGTGTTCAGGTTCCCAACAGCTTTTTTGGCAAATCCCTTGGGAAGAAGCTCATTTAATTACTTTAATTACTTTTTCCTGCTTCTCAGACACCAGAGGTCTCTTAGTTTGAATGTTGAATGTCTCTTAGTTCTATGTTAACGACCAAAATCTAAGTCTTGCTTCTTTTGTCTTTATTTTCTGTTTCCTCCACTTTTTTTTGTTACGCTCTTTACTTGTTCTTTTCTTCATGAGAGTTTTCATCTTATAAATCACTGTTTGACCTTTATAAGACGCCTTCCCCTGTAAACCCTCAACATATTTCAAGGGCTGTATAACTGCTTTTTAGCACTCCTGAAAACGTTTCCTTTACGTGAAGTTTAAATTGATGCGTATTTTCTCTTCTTCTTCCCCAGAGACCGAGCGAGTGATCGGATTTGCCTCCGTGGACCTTTCTCCTCTTCTCTCCGGCTTCCAGCTCGTGTGCGGCTGGTACAATATCACGGATTTTAGCGGGCAGTGCCGAGGGCAGATCAAAGTAGCGATTTCCCCCCTTCAAAACCTGAATAATCTGAAAGAAGAAAGGCAGGCGAGGATCCGGACCCAGCCACCGAGTCCTTCAGTACGTTCTTCAGTTTCCTCGCTTGTAATATCCGGTTAGATTGCAAATAATCAGGGTTTCTGAAATTGGGAGCAAATCAAGCACGTTCGCAGTGCTATCATATATCAGTCTGTGTAAATGCACCAGAAGCATTTAATTCCTGGTTAATTCTGCCGTGTGTTTCCAGCACTAATTACGGCGCTCATCTCCAGGGGCTTCGCTCTCTTGTTGCTTCATGGATATTTGGGGTTTTTTAAATTATTAGGAGGATATTCTGTGGTTTCGGGTGTCTGGGAAACTGACATTGTTCTGTTTGTTGCTTTGGATGCCCAAAAACATACTGTAAATTCAGTCTTGCGTTGGTTAGGACATTTTTAATTGGGCAGAAATCTATTTTTCTGGAAGATTTGCCATTTCTTGTGTGTGTTTCATTCTCTAGACTTCAGAGTTCTGCTGGGGTTTGATCCACACACATAACGGAGCCTCTATATCCTACTTCCCATCATTCTTTGGTAGTGTGAAGGGAGTTAACAAGCATTTCTGAAATAAGAGTATTGCAAAATGGTACTTTGGCTCAGTGCTGCGAAATCTTTTGAAAATTCAAAGCTATTTAGAAAACTTTGGGTTTCGTTCATTAGCTCACAAGATACTACTTGAATTCCTCTATTTTCTTGCTGGGGAAGGTTCATATGCAGTATTCTTTTTTTATTCTAGGTGAAGCCCAGCTTTCCAGCATTTCCCAGTAATGCTACAAGCTTTTCCAAGCAGATGGTGAATACATCATCAAAGGAAATCAGCGTTCCTACTCGCGAGCGGTGAGTCTGCTGGTTATTGATGATTATTTTGATTTTTTTATTGGTAAGCCAGCTGGCTATCGATCAGTTTGATTTTCTGATCTACCTATTGACTCTACTGAAAAAATAACGAGCCCTTTCAAAGGCCTTTCCTGGTTTTGGTCTTAAATATTAAACCAAATTCCCTTTACCAGTGAGATGAAGGCCCAGGAGATGAAATCCTGGGGCAGGTTCCTTTCTATAAAACCCGGATGTTCTTTTTCTTCTCACTGATGTTTCCTGATTTGTTTCACTTACATCCTTCTAAAACTGGCAAATATTTCTTCCAGGCCTTTATAAGAATAAAGGTTGTGTTTGTATTTGGATTTATTTTTAATAAGGATAATAAGTGTAAGTTAGAATAGCCTATTATCGATATACCCACTTTATTTTGCCGTAACTCCTGTCTATGGATGGCAGCTCATAAAATGCCATAATATTGCACATTCCAGGACTAGGACTGTCGGATTTCCTGCTTTCTGTCCCTTAAAACAGCCACCAATGTTTATATATTTATGTGAGAGAATTTTTGTTGGTGGTTTGTTTATTGAGCGTACGGAGATGATACTTTTCCTGCACGTCGTCTGAAGTTTAGAGGGACCGTGGGCCACCGTTCCAACATTGCAAATTCTCTGCCAGCCACACTATTAACTGGTGCGGTAAAGGGTAGTTGCAGTTTATTTTAGTGTAAATTTGCAACAATAAATGCCACTTTTGATGACATTTCTAAGAACTACCTTCATCCCTCGGTGGCTCTTCGATGCGCTTGAAGATGTTGGATATTCTTAGCTGGCAGACTTGTCACGATTTGCGATTTCAAGCGGGTTTTTGCTGTGAAACGCAGGCCCGTTGGGAGCAGAACGAGTCCCTCCGGATCGCCCGCGCTCCGTCACGAAGAGCACGTGCAGAACGTGCGCAGGTTCCACGAGTCCCTGCAGCGAGCGGAAGGGAACGCGCACCGGGCGGCCAAGGCGGACTCGTCGTCGCTGTCGTCGCGCGCTGCTCTGCTCACCGCCCTCAGGTAAAGCTGAGCTAGAACCAACGAGGCCATTCAAAGCCTGAGGTTTGCAAAGCAGGGCTGGAAACTGGAGAACTCTTGCGTCAGTTTTAAAGGAAATGAAAAGGTCTTTTCCAACCAAAATGATTCTGTGATACAAGAACCAGCCTGGAAGCATTTTCTTAGCAAGATGTCCTTGGAAGCACTTTTCTTTTGACTAGGTTCTAAATTTAAACCAGGCATAAACTTAAAGACTATTTATTGTCTGTAGGAATATAGGACTGAAAGAGACTTGGAGTCACTCCATCCCTTCCCCTGCTACCGCGAGCAATAGATCATAAAAATCCTTAGATCTCAAGCGGGTAGAAATCCTCAGATTTTTATCAAGCTCAGTGATAGAGTCAATTAATATTCTTGCCTTTCTGACTTCTATTGAAAGGTCATCTTAAATCCAGTTCCTTCGATTAAATTGGTTTAAAACTAGCTCTTTTTTTAACTTCCAGTCTAAGCTTCGTAAATAATTCAACGTTTGTTCTCGAGTGTTATCTTCCTTAGGAGACCTTAACACTTACCTATTTATTTTTCAATAGCAACCCTTAATCTCCTATTTGCATATTTACATACTGTTGTCTGCAATGATACAAATAGAACCAGTCTATCACCATTTCTTTTTTTTCTATTTTCCTCTTACCGAATTTCTTACCTACCGCTCACAGGAAGAACTTGAGCGAGCTGGATGAGGTCCAAAGATACTTCAGCCAGAAGCTGACCAGGTCTTTTCCTGACTTTGGTGACGGCGACGCGTCCAAACCGAGTCCTGGGGAGCGGAAGGATCATCGCGGCTCGACGAGCCAAGAAGTAGATCCCGGTTCGCACCATCTTTTGGAAAAATCTAGTCAGCTGGTGTCTCAGGTCAGCAGCCTCATCAACGGTGAGTTGTCACTTGGTTTAGATTTTTTTTTTTTGGTCAGAAGATGCCTTGAAGCATCTTAAAATTTCTTAAAATAACTGAGACCAGTCGCCGGTGTTGAAGATGAGCACGTGTTGGGAGAACCTTCAAACTCCTGTCGGAAACAGCGTTGCACTGAAACGTGCAGAAGGAAGATCAGGTGGGAGCTAAGACCTTCTGAGAATTGCCTAAATTCAATTTGAATTTCTACATCTGTTCAGTAGAAAATGGGAGTTTTTGCAGAAAAGAAATCCCTGGAATGGTACTGAGCCGAGTTTGAGGTTCTTTGCCAATACGAATTGGCACATCTCTGGTTTCAGGTGATATTTATGCCCTACCATGCACAGCTAAAATAAAGCTATTTTTGGGTAGGTGAGACAAAGCTCTTAGTAAGCAGCAGCTTTTCTGTTTATCGCATCCAGTCCATTTCCTATTTAATTAATTTTCTCCATCGTTACCGCTGTTGGACACAGAGTGGCATCCTCAGTAAGGATGGATATGACCCAGCAGGGAAGGAAACTGGATCTCTGCGCACACCTTGTTTTCAAATCTATATTTTTTCACTCTGGCGTTTCTAACAGCCCCATTGTCACCGCTCTTCCCCTCAGCGCTACCCTGCTCGCTAATTGCAGTTAATTACTGTTAGCTTCACTGTTAGTGCTGCTCCAACCTCATACCAGAGAGCTGCAAAATGACCAGGAAATCGAAACCACGCTGGCGCTTTTGAAATAATTTATGAGAATGGAGAATAAATCTGCTCTTTTTGTCCCCCTTCTTGTCTTTATTAATTGTTTTTACTGCTTCTTTCTGTGCTTTCCTCTATCATCCGTCTCAAACTCGTCCTTCTTCATTTCCAAATATCCTCCACCATCACCTTCCAGCAAGACTTTTGCCTCGTGGTAGCTGTAGTTTGCCATTTAACATAAGACTGGTGAACTAATTTCTCAAAGAATGCAAGAAGTGAATAAGATCTGCAAACTAGGAACCCAAATTAGCTGATTCTTTTTAAAGAATCTGTAAAATCCCCAGGGATTTTGGGGATTGCAGAGATTTTATGAATGTTTTATTAATGTCCTAATCCAATCACCTCTTTTTCAGAGCCTGTGTTGGGAACACAACCAGCTCCTTGTTTCCAGGCTTGATAATTTTACCGCCACAACTGAGCGTTAGTCCCGAGTGAATTTCCATTTTACAAATATTTAATTAACAGTCGTCTCTCGTTTGATTCGAGTTGGTAAATTGAACTGAAAGCTGGAGGATATCAATAGCAACTGTGTCTTCTGGGCCTCTCCAATAAAACTGGGGAAGCATGAGAGGAAAAGGTGGTGAGATAGATTATCCGTCTTTCCTCTCTAGTTTATTTGTCTCTCCTTTTTGTGTGGTCTGAACCTTCCAAACTGGTTTGAACCACTCCAAACGGTAGTTACTTTTTCAATTTGTTTAGATGAACTCTGTGTATCAGAGTCTTTTCACTGACCAGTTTTTTCCTTTACATTGATGTGGGTATTTCTAGTTATTTCCCAGTGATTTCATCTTGAACATTTCCTTTTTATTTTTTTTCCCTTAGCATTTCTGTCCTTCCCTTGGCCTTGTCAATGGCAAAGAGAGCGGAATGTGATCAGGTGCAGGTTTAACTCCTAACCATTGTTCATATATATTTTACTGCAGAAAGCCCAAATAATTCAGATCCAAGATGAACTATTGCTCCATGCATTTACAGATGCTCTTCTCTGTTAATCAGACTTACAGATTATAACTAAAAATACTAAAGAATCTTCCAACGTGCCTCAAGACAGCAGCAGAAAGCTGGATGCTACGTGTGTGCCCGACCAGAAGGATGAAGAAGCCACAACTGAAGAACATCAAGGCCAATCTGAGCGGGACTCACCCAGCGTTTGCAGCGACACGCGGCCGCCGCGCTCTTCTGGGACATCCGTGTTTGAGAGACACATGTTGCGTGAATTTCTCGACCCAGCTGTCCCCGAAGACGAGAGTCCTTTGCCAACGGGCCTCATCCGGGAAGACGAAGGTGCTTTTTCGCACAGCGAAGAAGAATACGAAGAAGATATTATAGAACCACGGACTCTGAACGAAATAACGACCGTCACAGACAAAACTAGCCCCTGGTCCAGCGTGGTGTCTGAAGAGGAGCCGGGTCCTGAGCGGCAGCTCATAGATTTGGGGCCTGGAGATCAGCGCTCAGTGGGTATCAACTGTTTGAGAAGAGGAGGCAGCAGACGGAGCAGCTTCTCCAGCACGCCACAAGGTGACAACCAAAGCGTTGTCACCACCCTTAGCCCGTGCGTTGGCCTCCACGCAGGTGAGGACAGTCCTTGGGCAGGAGCGGAAGGTTTTCAGAGCTTGAACAGCGGCACGAAGCCTGAAAATGGAAATTGGGACTGTGACAGAGCGTTTAACGCTACATCTATAGACCAAAATGCAGAGTTTCGTGCAGCCTCTGAAGAACTACCGGGATTTCCAGCAGATCCAAAAACCACAGAAAAAGGGGAAAATGGTGAGGTTGTAAATAAAGATCATAAAGACAAGGAAGAAAGGGGTTCTGGTGAGATCTGCGTTACGAGTGCATCAGCCCGAGCAGGATGTGGGGGAAACACCGAAAGCTTTTCTGATGACAGCAGTGAAGACTCACTGGAAGTGCCAGAGAAGTCTGTCAAAGCGAAAATTGCTTCGTATCCTTCTTTTCTTAAACACTCGTTGTATTCAAGGAGCGTGTCTTATTTCTTGCTTAGAATCTCACTGGCCTCTGGAAAGAGAAATTCCCCGTGTGCAGCTTTTCCCTGGGAAATGAGTATAGAGTTGGTGAGCTGGGAAGGTGTTGGAAGACCCTGTTATGTTGTGTTTCACACAGTGTCGTCATGACTGTGCCATTTCTAACAAATATATCCTGTGATCTGGGAGAGTTATTTATTTTGCATAGTTTCAACATGTTGTCTTGCAGATTTCCCCCGTTTTGGCACTACCATGGTTCTTGTGTGCCTTCTGTATTCAAAGAAACACAGTTTATTTTGCATTTAAAATATTTTCCTGCATTTCTTGCACGGATCTCAAGTCTTTCCTTCAGTTTCATTAAGCTGTGTTGGAATTTTTGCAGGGTAAAGTACTCTACAAATACACGAGACGTTACTGTAAAACAGGTTGGTGTCCCCTGAGACCAAGTGAGAGAACCAAGTGTTTGGAACCACAGAATATTGATTAAAATAAATGAGATTTACAGCTGTTGCAGGGAGGATTATTCCACATCTGCAGCTCCTGTGCTGGGCACTGGGGAGGCCAAACCTCGAATCCTGGGGGCAGTTTTGGGCCCCTCATGCCAAGAAAGGCCTTGAGGTGCTGGAGTGAGTTGAGAGAAGGGAACGGAGCTGGGGAAGGGGCTGGAGCACAAGTGTGATGGGAGCGGCTGAGGGAGCTGGGGGGTTAAGATTGGATCTGGGAACAATTTCTTCCCCAAAGGGCTGTGGGGCATTGGAACAGGCTGCCCAGGGCAGTGGGGGAGTCAGCATCCCTGGAGGGGTTGAGCAGACAGAGATGAGGTTCTCAGGACATGGGGCAGTGCCAGGGGTGGGGGAACAGTTGGACTTGATCTTGAGGGTCTTTTCCAACCAAAATCATTCTATGATACACACTGCCAAAGGTTTTTCCTTAACAGTTCTGCTCAGATCCGACCCCGTTGTTCCCAACTTCTTCCTGTTGCCCCAGCAGATGGAAGCCTCCATGCGACTGCTCAGCGTTTCTTCTCATCCTTCCACGGCTCTGCAAGTAAGTAGGGGACTCCTTTCCTTCCTGTCCGAGCTTAGCGGAGTCCGTTAAAGCCGGAACAAAAGTCCTCAGGTTAGAGGTGATAGCTTCCAAATCAAGTCACAAAGAACCTTCCTGCTACCTCTTCTCTCTGAGAATAATTTTCAGCGTTCACAGCTGCGTCATCAGTGATATTTATGCATTTCTGTTAATCGATCTGTCTATATACGATTGTGAATGTTGCTTTTCTCACCTGGGGTCAGTAGAAGTGGCTGGTGCTCGCTCCACACTTCTTTGTGCTTTAATGTGAGGCAAGGTGCCTGATTTTGAGGGCTCAAGCTGTAATGTGTAATTATAACTCCAATTTATGTCTTTTAGATCAGGATGAAATCAGGGAGTTTGCACCAAGACAGTTTCTTCCTGAGAGGTATCAAGTAACTTCTTCAACAAAGGGAATAGTGGAATATTGTTCCTCATACAGGGAAGATTTTACTGTTTCATAGGTGTTTATGCACATAAAAACTTTTATTTACTGCAAGAGGTTTGTGGCTCGGTTATTTGGAGGTATAAATATTCTTCTTTTTCCAGCCACAGCTTTGCTGGGAATGTTGGTGCGGATCTGGACTGTTTGTTTACCGCTCCCAGAAAAGATAATCCCTTGGTCCCCCTCCTTGTGACCTATGAAACCAACGCTCGAAGGGACATTTGTGTAATTGGAAACACTTTCCTTGATTAACCAGAACACCAACAGGCAGGATCTAATAGCTCTGAAGTAATGGAAACTATTTGAGGTTAATAAATGTGTTTACAGCTCAGGTAAAATGCCTTAATTTTCACTGGTTTGTGTTGGAAAAATGATTTTTTTTCTGATTTACATAATTTTATCTTTGCCTAAAGCCCTTGAGACATGTTCCTGATGAAATTACAGATCTCTGTCAGAAGAGTCTTGGCCATACGAAGATTCTAAGATATATCTTGGTTATAAAGCCCAGAGCGCAGTGTGTCTCAGCGCTTGTTGAGCACACTTCTCATGCTGTGTCTAAATAATTTTGGATGAAGCCCAAAGCAGAATCTCAGGTGTTTCTTTCCTTTGGAATCTCCTTCAAATTCTCCTTGTTCCCTTCTGTCCATCACTGATACCTCCTTCCTTCGGAGTTTTGGTTTCTCTGCAGAATTCACTCCGTTTTTTCCTCTGGAAACCCCGTGTCTTTCTGTGCATCCGCAAATCATCACTCAAACCTACGGTTTAATATTAATACCAGCTTTCCTTGAATTCTCTCTGCAGTGCTAAGAACCACACTCCTGAAAGTCCTTAATAATTAGGGAGAATATTAGAAATCTAAAAACTATTTAAAATCCAAAACTAGCTGACCTTAAACCAGTTTAGTTCCATGATTAGCAACAGCTAATTGTAGGTGTCTGTTGAGACAGGACTCGATTGTGCTTTGTGTTGTTCACCCAGTGTCAAACACCCGGAATGAAGAACAAGAAGGGTGGGGGTTATTTTTGCTTATGTCAATGGTAAAAGAGATTTCGGGAAAACTGCTTTCTCATAGTTTTGCTCTTAACACCAGTTGCTAAATCCGGGCTGGCTGGGTTTCTGCACAGCTCAGCAAACACCGAGCGTGACAGCGAGGATGAAACCGGAGCCGCTCTCCGAAGATCGGCCGTGTCCTCTCGCTCCCCGCCTCCTGTGTTCCTGCCGCCTCTCCCCGCCCGCTCCGAGTCCCCGTTTTCTCCATCTTCCCACCCAAAATGATGAAGAAATGGTGAGAAGGTGAAGCAGGAAGTCGCGTCAAAGGAGCTGGCGGCATTTGGAGACCAACGGGTCACCTTGGCTCACTCTGCAAGGCCTTGGGGATGTGAGAATCGTAGAATCACGGAATCATTTTGATTGGAAAAGCGCCTCAAGATCGAGTCCAACCATTAACGCACCCCTGGCGCTACCCCATGTCCCTGAGAACCTCATCTCCGCGTCTGTTCAACCCCTCCAGCAATTAAATAATCCTCGCCCGGTTCGTGTGTCCTGCCCAATCTATAAAAAGCGAAGCGTCGTCGTCCGTGCGTGAGTCCTCTTCCATCTTTCTGATTAAACGTGTGTTCGCCATGGCCGAGCATCAGATACGCGGAATTTATGACCGTGTTGGCTCAAAGACAGAGAGAGAAACCCAGGACAGGCCGCAGGCTGAGCTGCCAAAGCCTCTTTGGGAGGCGAGGAACAGTGTAAACATGACATTTTAGATGTTTGCTCTCCAGACTGGGCAGAAGGTTAAAATTCTTTGACTGTTGAAATCACGCGTTTGACGTTATCAAAGGAGCAACTAAAAAATGCAGCGTTGAGGCTGGGATGCCTTGCTAAACGTTACAAGAGCAAAGAATTTGTGTATTTCAGAGAAAAACAGCTTTATGCAGAGGTGAGTATAGAAGCGTAGCTCTGTCCTGTAGCCAAAACCGGGGATGAAGTTAAGCACACGAATGTAATTTCACCTGTGCGAGCTGCGAGCGTTAATTGTGCTTTTAAACTCTCGTTCTGCTTCACACCTGTGCACGTAGAACAGCAGCAAGAAGAGCTGCTCGCCCCTTCCTACGGCTGGAAATTCGTTTTCAAAAGGGTCCTTGGGATGGATACGTGAATCTCGACACCTCCGCGTTGCTGCAAACGGACGCGGCGGTGCGAAAATTCAAGTATTTTGGCCACTTCTACATAAAACAGCGTGCAAGAGGGGCGTTTTCCAAGCGCGCCTCTCTCCGTCGCCTCAGTGTCATCCAAGAGCAGCAGACGCCCGCTCTCGTGTCGGATTTTTGCTTTTAGAGGACGTGTTTTTGGGGCAGGAGGTTGCGCCGATGGTAAATGTGAGCGAGGGGAGGAATTTTCTGCTGCAGCCGACCAGATCGGATCAGGAACAACTCAGTTTGTGATGTGTCCCCAGCTTCATCCACCGCAGGAGAAGGACTGTGGCACCTCTCAGAACAAAGGAGAAAAATCTCGTTTAATTTCTCCATTTTAAAAAATTCTTACAACCGGGGGAAGATTATTTTCCAGCCGGTTTGGGTCACTGGGTTAGCGCAAGCACAAAACCAAGTCATTTCTGCAGAAACACTCATCTGTGCTGCAATCTCTGGCGGATCTGGGATTCTCAAGGCAAATTTGTTCTTGTTTTCCTTTCTCTGATCCCATGCGGTGCTTTCCCGTCTCTTCTGAATTACAGGATTTGCAGCCGCTCCTGCTGAAATTCGTGAGAAAGGTCCCGTTGGGTCGGTGAAAACCTCTGCGTTTATTCTTTACGTTCAACACGCCGTCTCAGTTCCCAGCTGCGCACACAAGTACCCGTGAGCGGTGGGAAACGCCATTTCACGACCCTTTAAAATAAGATTATTTGGATAATTTGGGGAATTTGTAGACAACCATTGTGAAATCTGCTTCTGTTTTCACGTTGCAATTAATTCCTGCGAGCGTTTCACGTGCACTTGGTCGATATTTTTTAGGTATGTTAGTGGCAGAGAAGTGGCACAGCGGTCGTTTAGCCGCAATTTGACCAGTGGATTTGATTTAAGAGCCAGGATTTCCTTCTTTTTTTCCTTTTAATACAATTACAGGCCTTCCTGGGCCGAGGGATGGGGCAGTAAGTACCAATCCTTTGCAAATACATCAAACCGGTGTTGAGAAGCGAACGCTGCTCGATGCGCTAAAACCAGGAGCTTTTTGCCCGTCCTCTGAGCTTTCACCTTGAATATTTATCTCTGTGAACTGCTCACGAATGCTGTACAGAGGGACCAAGCTGGTTACCGTCCATGTCCAGCCAATATTAATATTTCGTGTGTATTATAGACAGTTGGCCCAGAAAACAGCGGAGGAAGAAGAATCTACTGACCCATCTTCTCTGCACAACCTCGAGCAGAACAAAGGGAGGTGATTTATAACTTAAACAATTAGCCGTATGAAACCGGGAGCTCGTGCTTAGCATTTGGGAATTTATAGGTTTTCACGCTCCTTTTTCTGTGCTGTTGGTTGTGGAACCACGGGAGCTGTTTCCACCCTCGTTGTCTTTTTTATTAACGAGCCGGCGACCGAAACCATCGTCTTTGTGAGCGTTGATCGCTATGTGTCCGAAATCTGACCATGCAGGAGGACACTGGGGCAGCGTATTGGAAAAATCAACCTTCAGGAACTGTGCTTACAGCCTCTCTTGGTCTTGTCTGGGTGCAGAAATTGTCGCTGATGGTAAATTAAGTCGTAATTAAGCCTCTTGTGCTTTGTCCTTGGCTCCAGCAAACAGGATTTGGAGATCAAGGGGTGGGTTTGATCCGTTTTCCAGCAGAGTCTTCACCAGCGACGCCATCACCGGCAAATATTCAATATCCTCATCATCCGCGCCTGCAAAGCGCGGGTAACAAAAACCAAGGAGTCTCCAAACCCATTTATTCCTAAAAAAGCCACTTCCCCCCCCAGACAACACCTGGGGGACGCGCAGGAACAGGATCCTGGTGCCGTTTCTCATTTCACCTCAAAAGACCTTTCCCCCATGACCGTGCCCAGCAAAGCTGAGCCTGGCTAGGCCAGGGGAGCAGCCCAGCCATGTGGGTGAAAGGCCGGAGCGGCGGATCAGCTTTCGGAATCCGACCCCGATCGAGCAACGTGTCCTCAAACGGCACCGCATGGCGCCAGCCCAGGGCCGATCTCGGCTCTCCAAGCCGTTTGGAATTATTTTGTACATTGAAATTATCCATTTTTAGTGCTGCTGTAACATCTTGGAGGATGCAGGGAAACCAGGATGGCGTTAAAATGATTTAAATGGTGGTTTTTATTTAGGAGTCCCTGCAGATAACGGGGACCGGCCCGTCTGATTTCTCAGCAGGTTTGGATTTGGTGTGTAGGAGCCTCTACATCGTGAGGTGATTTGGTTTTTAGCGTTCTACAAATAATAATTTAAAAGCACAATTTGGAGAGTCAGAGCCTGGTGAATACACTGGTGGGATTGTTTTGGCTTCATAAAATCAGATTTGAGCTGAGGACGGACGTTCACAAATTCACAATTCGCCTGCCAGCGCCAAACTCTGTGGTTTGGACCTTTCCAATTTTGGTCTTTTGCTTTCTAGAGCACTGAGGAAAAGCATCGTGGCGTCCAATATCACATCGGGCGGGGAAATATTTCACCAGTTCACCACAGATTATTTTTTTTTCTAAACAGTTGGAACAAACACGTTGAGGTTGGTTTTTTTTCTCCCAAACAGTCACCTCTTAGTGCGCGGAACAAGAGAAAAACCGCTCCGAGGAGAAGCGGTGAGCGACAGAAAACGCATCGTGGGGTTTCGCTGGATTTGGGTCTCCAGCTTCTCGCACTTGGGGCGATCAGAGAGGAGCCGGTTGGGCTATAACGTCTTTATTTGTTGTCCGGCAGGGCAGCGGCGGATGGGGCATCCCCTACCACCGGCCCCCGCGGCCCCGGCCCGCGCCCCAGCGCTCCCGAGAGGAGACCGAGCGCATCGCCAGGATCTTCTCCGCTCGGCTCTCCCGGAAGGAACGAGGTCGCCGGGACACCGCGACAGGCGCCGCGTCCTCCGGGGAACACGAGGTGGAACCGTAGGTTTCAGCCTCTGATTTTTCATTTTTTTAAATTTGCCTGATCGCTTTCTCGTTAGAGGGACTTAAAACCTGGTGGTCGACCAAAGGGAGCGGAGACACCGTGTGTTGCGAGGGCAGGTCCCCGATGAGACTCATCGCTGCTGTCCGGTCTCCAGATACTCCATTATTCACCTGAAATTGCTCTAATTAACCCTTTTTTTTTTGTTTTGAGCAAATACGAACCGTTCCCTTTGGAGATGGCGACTTTTTCTTCAACCGAAGGATGGAGAACACGAGGAGCTGCTGGTCCCAGGGAAGCGTAATTTGCTGATTCCAGAGGAATGTACGTGCCCAAGGTGCTTGTGTAAATACAAGCCAAGGATACTGTAAAATATTGATGTGTGTACAAAAGGGTCTCGCTAGAAAGATGGAGCTTTTATATTCTAAATTATTTTTGTATGTTTTTACGTCGGGTGCCTTTGGGATAACGGACTCGGCCGCAAACCCAGCTCGGTTATTTTTTTGTACCGCTGTTTGTGTTTCAATAAAATCCGCCCAGTTTCTCCTCATCTGGTCGCGCTGCCCGGTCACGAGCTGCTCGTTAACAGGTGACGAGATTCTGTCCCCAAAGAGCCGCCGGGGACGGGCAGGAGGTGACACCGGCACCACGCGGAAAGGTCGCTGCTTTGAGAAGTAATCGAATATCGTACGGTGCGGCCGGCGGCGAGTCAACTCCTGGAGGGGAGGAACGCCCCGAATTAGAGCTGCTTTTCAAACCACGCTTTGGAATTCGGGATTTAAAGAACCGAAACGTCACCGTCCCCTTTTTCTTTCTCCCACCTCTGCGGTTTTGTTTTTCGTAGGGGAAAATCCGAAATGCAAAATTGAGTTACGTCCTGGCTGTAAAATCTCTTTTGCCCTCGCCTGGGTGAGGGTTGGAAAATGAATGTGCCGAGTGTCCCCATCGCGATTGTCCCCATCGCGATTGTCCCCATCCCAAGTGTCACCATTCCAAGTGTCCTCCTGCGAGAACAGGAGCAACCCAAGAGTTTCCTTCTGGTGACACCCCAAAAAAACCCAGGTGGGAGGGAGGCTGTGTAGGGACCATGGTGACAGAGGAGGTGACAACGCTGACTCCCGAGTTATCTCAGGCACGGCACAAACAGCTTCTTCCTCCCGTGTTAATATTTAGGTCAGCGGTCCAGGAAAAGGCGCCAGGAAGCAGCTGGAGATGGGGGTCAGCACCGGCCGAGCTGCCCGGAACCCGATCCGCGGAGCAAAGGTGGATGTGGGGCATCAAAGCAGCTCAAAATCCCTCTTGCGCACTCAAGCGGAGGCGTTTCTGCGCATCACGGGGATGTGCTCAAGAGCTCCGAGGGAGAAACGGGCTGAGTTTTAAGAAAAACAGAGGAAAAGGGGGATTTCTAGACCACCCTTGGCCTCCAGCCCCGGCCCTGCCGGCAGCGCCTTCCCCTCGGCGTCGCGGTTTTCGTGGTGCGGGGCCGCTCCACGTGAGCTCGGGGCACACGTTTCGGGACACAGGACACCCCGCGGAGGAAATCCCGCCGGTAAACAAGGCGGCAGCTGCCCGGGCTGAATTGCGGCTGCAAAGGGACCCGATGTCCCCGCGGGGGGAGCGCCGGGTGCCGCTCTCCCTCCCGACCTTTGGACGAGCGTTTGCTGCGGTTCGTGCTCCCCAGAGCACGTTTAGGGGAAAAAAATGTAATTTTCTCCCCCATCCTTGAAGCGCCAGCGGCTGCCGAAGGGGCAGGACCGTGTTGCTGGGTGCCGCTCCCCACAGATTTTGCTCTGACCCCCCCCAAGCTGCGCCGGAGCCCTGAAACGCAGCCAGCCCGTCATGGGTGCTGAGTGACGCCCTCTCTCATCGGCTCAAATGCCAGCGGGGTGACGGGGTTTCGCTGTCACTCGATCCCCGCGGGGGCCGGAATGTCCTCCCCGGTGCGATATAAGTGGGGGACCGAGGAGCCGGTCCTGGGGGTGATGGCTGTGAGGAGAGGGGTGTAAGGCAGGAGCTGGGACGCGGTGCTGAGGTCCCCGCGGTGCTGAGGTCCCCACGGTGAGGACACGGGGGACACGGGCAGGTCACTGGGGGGGACATGCTGTCACCAAGCGCCTCCACTTTGGCCTGGGTGGCACGGGTGGGGCGGGCTGAGCCCCGTGCCTCGGTTTCCCCAGGGATGCAGGCAAAGAAACAGGGCACGATTTGGCTTTTGTGATTATCCAAAGCCACCCCAGCACGTTGTCACCTCTGTCCCCAAACCGGACACCTGATTGAAGCCCCGTCAGACGCAGCACCCCACCAACTGTCCCCCCGCTTTCCTTCCAGCCCCTCGGCCGCCATGGTGGGTCTGAAGCCCCCCGAGGTGCCCCCGACAGCCGCTGTGAAGTTCTTCAGCGCGGGGACGGCCGCCTGCGTCGCCGACCTCTGCACCTTCCCCCTGGACACCGCCAAAGTGCGCCTGCAGGTACAGCCCCCAGCCCCAAAAACCCGCGGGCAGAGCGACGGCCCCGCGCTGCCTTCGCACCCAGATTCGGTGGCGTTTTGTGGAGGGTAAAGCGATGCGGTCGGCGTCCCCCAGATCCAGGGCGAGGTGCGGATCCCCCGCACCAGCAGCACCGTGGAGTATCGGGGTGTTCTGGGGACGCTGAGCACCATGGTGAGGACGGAGGGGCCCCGCAGCCTGTACAGCGGGCTGGCGGCCGGGCTGCAGCGCCAGATGAGCTTCGCCTCCATCCGCATCGGCCTCTACGACTCGGTCAAGCAGCTCTACACCCCCAAGGGGGCCGAGAGTGAGTGGGGAGATGGGGGGACCCTGTCCCTGTGTGCACCCCGTCCCTGCACACACCCCGTTTGTGTGCACCCCATCCCTGTGCACCCTGTCCCTGCACACCCCATCCCTGTGCACCCTGTCCCTGTGCACCCTGTCCCTGTGCACCCCGTCCCTGTGCACCCTGTCCCTGTGCACCCCGTCCCTGTGCACCCTATCCCTGTGCACCCTATCCCTGTGCACCCCATCCCTGTGCACCCTGTCCCTGTGCACCCCGTCCCTGTGCACCCCGTCCCTGTGCACCCCATCCCTGTGCACCCTATCCCTGTGCACTCCATCCCTGTGCACCCTGTCCCTGTGCACCCCATCCCTGTGCACTCTGTCCCTGTGCACCCCTGTCCCTGCGCACCCCATCCCTGTGCACCCTGTCCCTGTGCACCCTGTCCCTGCACACCCCATCCCTGCGCACCCTGTCCCTACACGCACCCCATCCTGCACACCCTGTCCCTGCGTGAATCCATCCCTGCATAACCCACATCCCTGCACACCAAATCCCCGTGCACCCCATCCCTGTGCACCCCATCCCTGCGTGCACCCATCCCTGTGTACCCCACATCCCTGCACACCATATCCCTGCGCACACCCCATCCCTGTGCACCCCATCCCTCCACACCCCATCCCTGTGCACCCCCTCCCCGCACCCCCCATCCCTTTGCACCCCCCTCCCTGTGCACCCCGTCCCCGCACACCCCATCCCTGTGCACCCCTGTCCCTGTGCACCCTGTCCCTGTGCACCCCATCCCTGTGTGCACCCATCCCTGTGTGCACCCATCCCTGCGCACCCCCTGTCCCCACGCAGGGCCCTCTCCCCGGGGCACACAGCCCACCCGTGGTGAACACCCCACCCTGATGTGCATGAGCCCCACAGGATGCACCCCCCGACCCCAAGCTGCTCACACCAGGGTCCCCACAGGGTCAGGGGTCCCCAAAGGGCTGGGAGTCCCCACAGGGCTGAGGGTCCACACAGGACCAGGGGTCCATGAAGGGCTGGGGGTCCCCATAGGGCCAGGGGGCCCCACAGGGCTGGGGGTTCCCCACACAGCTGGGGGTCCCTGTTGGGCTGGGGATCCCCACACATCCAGGAGTCCCTGCAGGCCTGGGTGTCCCCACTGGGCTTGGGGTCCCCACACAACTGGGGGTCCCCACAGGGCCAGGGGTCCCTGAAGGGCTGGGGGTACCCACTGGGTCTTCAAACAACTGGGAGTCCCCACAGGGCTAGGGGTCCCCACTAAGCTGGGGCTCCCCACAGAGCACAGGGTCCCTGTTGGGCTGGGGATCCCCACACATCCAGGAGTCCCTGCAGGCCTGGGTGTCCCCACTGGGCTTGGGGTCCCCACACACCTGGGGTTCCCCACAGGGCTGGGGTTACTGACACAGCTGGGAGTCCCCACAGGGCCGGGTGTCCCCTTAGGGCTGGGGGCTCCCCACAGGTGTTGGGGTCCCCGGCAGGCCGGGGGTCCCAGCGCGCGCTGTCTCCAGGCACAGGGCTGGCGGCGCGGCTGCTGGCCGGCTGCACCACGGGGGCCGTGGCGGTGACGTGCGCCCAGCCCACCGACGTGGTCAAGGTGCGGTTCCAGGCCAACGTGGCCACGCCGGACGGCGCCCGCCGGTACAGCGGCACCGTGGACGCTTATCGCACCATCGCCAGGGAGGAGGGCGTGCGAGGGCTGTGGAGAGGTACGGGGACACGGAGCGGGGTGGGGACGGGGAGGGGGACGGGGAAAAGGAAGGGGATGGGAGTGGGGACTGGGATGGGGATGGTGACAGGGATGGGACAGGGGGTGCAGAGAGGATAAGGTGGGAACAGGGATGGGATGGGATGGGATGGGATGGGATGGGATGGGATGGGGATGGTGACAGAGATGGGACAGCAGATGCAGACAGGATAAGGTGGGGACAGGGACTGGAACAGGAATGGGGACAAGGATGGGAATGGGTTTGGTGACAGGGACGTGATGGGATGGGGATGGTGACACGGACAGGAGGGGATGCAGATGGGATAAGGTAGGGATAGTGTTAGGAAGAGGAATGGGGACAAGGATGGGGACAGGGATGTGATAGAGGACACAGGTAGGATAGGGTTAGGAACAGAACAGGGAACAAGAATGGGGACAGGGATGTGACAGCGGATGGGCTGGACATGGTAATGGGGAGCGGGATGGTAAGGGATGTGACAGGGGATGCAGACGGGATGGAAACAGGCACAGTACTGGGAACAGGGATGGGGACAGGGACAGCAGGGCTGGGACATCCATCCAAGATGCTCCAGGAGGGGATGTGACCACCGTCCCCAATGCCACCACCTTCCTGCACAGGGACGCTGCCCAACATCGCCCGCAACGCCATCGTCAACTGCGGGGAGCTCGTCACCTACGACCTCATCAAGGACGCGCTGCTGCGGGCGCAGCTGATGACAGGTGAGGACGGCGTGGGGCCGGGGACACAGCCGGGCGCCGTCCCTGTCCCCACGGCCCTCACCCCCCGGCTCTGCCCCGCAGATAACGTCCCCTGCCACTTCGTAGCCGCCTTCGGGGCGGGTTTCTGCGCCACGGTGGTGGCGTCGCCGGTGGACGTGGTGAAGACGCGGTACATGAACGCCGGCCCCGGGCAGTACCGGAACGTGCTCAGCTGCCTCCTGGCGCTGCTCATGCAGGACGGCGTCACCGGCCTCTACAAGGGGTGAGATTGGGGACGTGTCCCCTCTGAGCACCGGCAAACTCACCACAACAACATCAAACAGCTCCGCTTCACACCGCGGCATCACCCAGCGCACCCCCAACGTCCCAACCCACGCGCCACCACCGGGGCTTTGGGGACCACGGGGGCGTCCCCTTGATGTCCCCACTGCTTTTCTGGTACAGGTTCGTCCCCTCCTTCCTGCGCCTGGGCTCCTGGAACATCGTGATGTTCACCTCCTACGAGCAGCTGCAGCGCGCGGTGACGCTGGCCTGGCCGGCGCAATCCTGACCCCCCCGCCCCTCTCGTCAGCGTTGACGAGACACGAGAGTAAATTATATTAATTGCCGAAGCGGCGAGGGATCAGCGACGCCGCAACCCCCAGCCCGAAGCAGAACTCCCTAAGAGGGACCGGCGAGACAGAAGGAGAAATGACGATGTTTGCGGAGAAATGTGGGAGAACGGAGGTTTCCAGAAAGAAGTTTATGGAGGAATAAGAAGCGGTTCGAGGTTTTTGGGCCGGGCAGAGCGTCGCTCCCCGGCGGCGGTGGGAACAAGGCGGGCGGCGTGGCCGGGGGAGCGAGGCGGAGGGCGGGGGATGCAGCGATTCCTGTTATTCCTCACTGATGTTTCAAATAAACCACCCCTATGGGGTCTGATCGCAGCAGCGCTTGGGGCTCCTGCGCCTTTTTTTTGGGGGGGGTTTAGGGCCATTCTGCCAGAATAGGCACACGTGTCTCAGCCTCTGGGGAAATTTTTTCCTAATATCTATGAATATGTTAATATCCAGGGATGGTGACTCCAGCACTGCCCTGGGCAGCCTGTTCCAATGCCCCACAGCCCTTTGGGGAAGAAATTGTTCCAAAATCCAACCTCAACCTCCCCTGGTGCAACTCGGTCTCTGCCTTCAAGGCCAGTTCCTGTGCCCTGAACCTGACCCGCTCCTGTGCTCATTTCTTCCATGGTTTTGGTGTTTCGCTGCACACAGTCACCCCCAAACCATCGCTGTTCCCAAAGTGAGCTGGGAGCGCTCTGACCCCCCAAAATCCTCCGTCACCTCCGCATCGCTGGGGGGGAGCAGCTACGGAGAAAAGTCTGGAAAACAAAGTGGATCCAGGGAAAAGAGAGTCCAGGGTGCTGCGTTTGGGGGTGATCCTGTGTTTTTAGGGTGATCCTGTGGTTTAGGGTCCCTGGTACTCGGAACAACCTCCACCTGGTCGCAGCGGTGGCTGCGGAGCTTTATTGGTGGGAGAAGAGGCGGAAAATCCTCGTCCCCTAGGACAGGAGGGCACTTCTCAAGAGCATTTTCTGGTCAGGCGTGAGCTTCTTGGGAAAGCAGATGTCGAAATAGATGAGGAGGTCGCCCTTGCGCCGGGGGTCGTGCAGCAGCGGCATCCCCTCCCCTGGCACCACTTTGCAGTATTTGGGGCTGAAAAGGAAAGAAAAGGGGCTGAGAGGAGCGGCGGGAGGATCCTGATGTGGGAAACGCAGCTCCCAGCCCCCCACGCAGGTTTGTCACAGCAACTTTGCTCCTCCAGCTTCAACCGGTGGCCTGTCCCTCTCCCCCAGCCGCGTCCCCCCGTCCCAGCCCCTCGTCTCACTCGTGTGTCCTGCCCGGCCACGAAAATCGGCCCCACGGCACTTACTCCACGATGTCGTTGACGGGGATGTTGAGCAACCGCCCGTCCAGCGTTTTCACGGGCACGGCGCAGCCCGTCAGCGCCTGCGAGACACGGAGCGCGACCCGGAGCTGCGTTTGTAAGCCCAGGGGACAAACGCCACGGTTGGCTCCGTCCCCTCTTTTACCTTTCCCAGCGGGATGGTGGCAACAAAAATAAGGTTGTCGTCGGCTCTTTTAAACCTCGGGTGGAGTTTCTCTTGGACAATGAAGGTGATGTCGGCCGGAATGACGTTTGGGCCCTAAGAACGGAGGAAAGAAAAATAAGAGACCGGGAATGGTTTGGGAGAGTACAAATGATATCACACAAAGGTGACACAAATACCCATCCTTTTGTTGCTGGCTGAGGAGAGGGGAAAAGGAATTTCTTCCTTTAATTTAAAAAAAATGGTCTTTGATGAAATACTCCTATTAAGAAAAATCAGCCTGGGTTTCGCAAAGGTGAAGACAAGCAGAAAACCATCTCTTGGAATTATTAATTTTTATCTGTCTGAAGGCAAACTGAGGCAGGAAGGGCTCCTCCAAGCGTTTCTGAGCACGGCAACACTGAATTGCTGTTTTAGTCTTGTCACCAACCGCCCACAGCCACAGAAATGAGAAACCTGCCAAGAACGTCCCTGCTCGTGGCAGGGGTGGCACTGGGGGAGCTTTGAAGGTCCCTCCAACCCAAACCGTTCTGGGATTCTATGATCCGCAGTTTTCCCGAGGAAACTTTGCCCAGAGCTTGACGCCGCGGTCGTTACCTGGTCTCCTTCCTTCTCGAAGGTGATGCGGGTGCCCTGCTTCCAGCCCGGCCGCACGTCGATCGTCAGGATCTTGTCTCTGATGGTGCTCGTTTGATCGTCTTCATTCATCACCTGGGAGGGGACGAGGGGATGAGAAGAGTTGGGGCCTGTCTGGAGAGGTGGCTCTGCGGCTGGGACGGCCTGGCCTGGGATGTCGCCAGGGATGGTTCATCCACCACCTCTCTGCCCAACCTGGGCCAGGCTCTCACCACCCTCAGGACAACAATTTCTTCCTCATGACTCACCCGAATCTCCCTCCTTTAGTTTAAAACCATCACCCCTTGTCCTATCACAACAGGCCCTGCTCAAAAGTCTGTCCCCATCTTTCTTCTTGGCCCCTTTTCAGTCCATAACTGTTCCAGCCTCGCATCATTTCTGGGGCTCCTCTGCCGCTCTCCAGCAGGTCCCTGTGTGTCCTGTGCTGAGGACCCAGAGCTGGACCAGCACTGCAGGGGGGTCTCACCAGAGCGGAGCAGAGGGGCAGAATCCCCTCCCTCCCCCTGCTGCTCACGCTGTGGGGATGCAGCCCAGGACACGGGTGGATTTCTGGGCTGCAAGCGCACGTTGCCGGCTCATGGCCAATCTTTCACCCCCAGCACCCCTGAGTCCTTCTCCGCAGGGTTGTCACCCCCCTGAGGGACAACACAGAGCAGGATCAGCCCTAAACCCTCAGGCTCCGCTGCCAAAATATTCTACACTGGGAATCCAGCCCCAAATTCCCCCCCTTTCACCCCTACCCTGTGGGAGATTTTAATCTTCTTGGTGCAGCCGTAGAACAGATCTTCAAGGGAGAGGTAGAGATCCCGCACGATCGGGGGGTCTTGCTTCATTGCCCCTCGTCCTTGCAGGCCCCCAAAGGGCACGATCAACTCCGAGCCGTCCTCGGCAAAGAACTCTGCACCAGTGAGCAGAACGGGGTCACCTCACTCGGATCAGAGCTCGGGGGGTCCCCTGGGGTCTCCTGAGCAGCACCAGGGGGACCCGGGAGCAGCTGGGCAGGGAAACGTCCCCGTAAAGCTTAAAGCTCAGAGCTGGCGGTGACCTCGGTGTCACGGCAGCCACAGACAGGGCCGGGGTGACCCCCAAACTCCCACTACCTACCCGCAAAGGGGTTGTCTCCACCAAAGAACTCCCTGAAGACTTTGTTGGGGTTGTTGTGGAACACATAGCCAGCAGTCCAGGGGTTGTCGTCACCGAATTCCTCGGGGATGCCGCCTTTGAGCCCCTCCTCTCCAAACTTGTCGTAGATGCCTTTCTTCATGGCTTGGGGAAGAAGGATGAAGGTGCAATCTCAGTGAGTTTGCAGATGACACCAAGTTGGGTGCAGTGTTGATGTGCTGGAGGGTGGGAAGGCCAAACAGAGGGGTCTGGACCGGCTGGATCGATGGGCTGAGGCCAATTGTCTGAGGTTCCCCAAGGCCAAGTGCCGGGTCCTGCACTGGGGTCACACCAACCCCAGGCAGCGCTACAGGCTGGGGAAGAGCGGCTGGAAAGTGCCCGGTGGAAAAGGCCCTGGGGGTGTTGGTGACAGCGGCTGAACACGAGCCAGTGTGTGCCCAGGTGGGCAAGAGGCCACAGCATCCTGGCTGGGACCAGCACTGGTGTGGCCAGCAGGCC
>VWYH01003569.1:144181-158045 GCA_013399365.1 Pampusana beccarii | reverse complement strand
GGACATGGGGCAGTGCCAGGGGTGGGTTATGGTTGGACTCGATGATCTTGAGGGGCTTTTCCAACCAAAACGATTCCATGATCCCCATAGAACTCTCTCCCCACTCACGGTCGCTCAGCACATCATAGGCCTCCGCCAGCTGCCTGAACCTCTCTGGCGCCCAGGGCTCCTTGCATTTTAAAGGATGGTTCTTCAAGGCCAGTCTCCGATAGCTGCAAGAAGACGGGACATCCCGGCCTCGCAGCCACCCCCGGGGTCCCAGGACCCCCCAAAGCTGCCCCCAGGCCCTTTTCCCCCCTCAGGCCGCTGCACTGGGGAGGTGAAGCGCAGCCCGGCCCGACCCCCAACGCCACCCCGCGGGCCTCCAGGCCACCCCCCGGCCCCGGGGCTCCCGCCGCAATGCAGAGAGCCCCTCACGCCTTCTTGATTTCGGCGTCCGTGGCGCTGCGGCGCAGCTCCAGCACCGCGTAGTAATCCTGCCCCATGGCGGCCGCTGCCGCGTTGCTATGGAGACCGAGTCGGAAGTGCGAGCGGCACTTCCTGTTTCCCCCTCGCGAGGCACTCTGGGAGTTGTAGTTTCCCCGGGCGCTTCCGGACTCTGCCCGCCCCCCCCCTCAGCTGCCATCTTTTTTTGTTGTTTTTTATGGGTATTTTTCCAAACAAAGACGTTTTCTCGGAAAATTTATATTCCACACAATTATTATCAAAGCAGCTGCTTTATTTCAGTCTATACAGTGACACAGTCCCCCCACCCCCTATTTATTTTTATTTTTCTGTCCCTTAGAAAGTTTTTCAGCAGTGAAAACAAAAAGTTGCAACACAAAATCCTTTCCTAATATCTCAGCGCCGCTCTCCAAATTAAAAAAGGATCGAAGGTGTGTTTTAGTAAGAAAAATTACCTGTCGACAAATTTAAAAAAAGATCGAAGTTAGTAAGAAAAACTACCTGTTGCCAAATTAAAAAAAAAAGATCGAATATAGTAAGAAAAATTACCTGTCGCCAAATTATTAAAAAAAAAAAAATCTTAGTTGTGTTTCAGTAAGAAACCTATCGCCAAAAACATCTTGGTCATCACAACAGCCTCAAAAACTTCTATATAGCTCAGAAATTTCTAGATACGTGTCTCAAACGCAGGAAAATAGGCTTGGAAAAGGAATTGTGACACGTCTTTTCTCTATTTGGCCGATCCGAACGGTTAAAGGTCGGAAAGTTGGTATCTCCTCACTATCCCATCTCTGCAGCACGTGTAAATTTGCTTCTCCCAAAAAGCTACCTGAAAAAAAGGGAAAGCAAAAATAAACGAGTATTTAGGCACAATATTTACCAAGTGACAGTTAAAAGTAAAATTCTCCAAGATCAGCTTTTCTTTCGGACTTTTATGGAGTTCAAGATTTCACCGGGAGCTTAGGGAGCAGGGAAGTGTTCACACTTAAGTTCTTCTGTTAGATCCAAAAGGGAAAATTACTCTTTTTTCACACTCTTTTCACATTTTGCTCATGCCAATGAGCTGTGCAGGTCAAATATCAGCTTGTGTGTGATGCTGAGTGTTACCCTTGAGGGTGTGTGTTGGCTACAAGGTGGAAAACAGGACCGCAGAGCTAGAACGGGTTAAAACCAAAAAGCTAATTTCCACCGATATCACCAGACTGACAGCCCAGGGAACCCAGATCACACTCCCAAGACCCACTTTCAGGTCTGGAGTCACAATTAATTCACATTTCTTTACAGAAACCTTCAGTTTTGCTCCTGTACGATGGAGATAACGCCAGCGTATACCACAGAGGATTTGTTAATACAAAATACTAAGATTATTCAACTAGAAAAAAAAGTTTAAAAGGCAACTGTGTGAAGGAACCCGTTGTGCAGGCTGACAAATTCTGCTACTTGGCCTCACTTTTCTCCATATCCTTTATTTTGGGTGACATATCATATTCCTTACCTTGTACACAGGGTCGCAGTCTGCTTCTGTGAGATCGAGGACATAATCGAGGTCTTGCTGAATGACAAAGCAGGTTCCATCACCTACAGAAGACAACAAGTAATATCAGCCAATTAGTGAAATGAGCCATGCTCCTAATTACAAATGGTCCATCAGAAACACCAGATCACAGGGTCTGAAGCCCCCAGGGAAAGGAAAAGGGGCTGTGAGGATGTCGGAGAGATGAAAAAAGGTTCCAACAGTTGAGAAGCACCTTGGACGCCCCATTTTGGACAGACATGGGGAAGGTGGAAATCACCAACCCCAGAATATACCTCCTACAACATCCAAAGAGCGCAAAACTCCTTGATTCGATTATATAATTTTGATTATACAATTTCTACTGCCACAACACAGCACTTGCGTTACCTTGGCTGGCAACAAATCCGTCTCGGTACGGGAGCAGCGAAAGCACCGGTGCTCCCGATCTGTGGATGACCTGGATTGGAGTGCTAGAAAAAAGAGCGGAAACAAGGGATGAGTATTATGGTCTGTAGTTAAAAACCCATTTCAATGCGCGAACACGGAAACAATAACGCGAGCTTGTGGTTAAAAGATACGTGAGGAGTGAAAACCAATTTAAAGCGACAGCTCAGTTCCAGTCCTGTGCTGGAATGAGGAGCAGGGTCAATGTCAGGGCCTGACAAAGACACTTTAGTCTCATTGGTGAAGGAGAAGAAGGAGTTGTGCTTTTGGTGGGAGGAATACTGCTGTTAAGAAGTTTTCTGGTAAATCTATCTACATATTAATATATAGAATCATTCTGGCGGGAAAAGACCCTCAAGATCATCAAGTCCAACCGTTAACCCAACACTGGCACTAACCCATGTCCCCAGGAGCCTCGTCTATGTAGATAATCACATAGATATTAATATATAATGTAATATGCACAGTACATGAACATAATGATTTTTTTTTTTTTTTTTTTAAAAAGCAATAATCTGCAAGGTAAGGCTATGCCAAGAGTACCCCATGTCACAGAAGACTGAAAAGCTTTTCAGTAACCAAGAAATCTGCACAAAGTCTTTTAGTAGGCACTTTCCAGGCAACATCCCATTATATCCCCAATCTTACCAAAAGCATCTCCCCAAGAGAAAAAAAAGTCTGCAAGAGGCTCAGGAGCTCGTGGTGCCACAGCTGGGGCTGTGTCCACCCTTTAGAAGGGGCTTTCTCTGCCAGCACCCTCCGTCCAGGTCTCTTTCCCAGCCAGAAATCTAGTTTCTAGTTGTTGTTTAAATACTCACAGCCCCAGGCGCTCACTCACTTTGTGTTCCGCACATCCAGCTGATAGATGTTCCCGTCCTGAGTCCCTGCGAGGAGGTAGGTGCTTGAGAGGAATGTGCAGCAGTTGAAGGCGTCGGATCCGACGAAGAGGAACACCTGAGAACACAGGAACAAATTCAAGCGTCACACACACACAGATGAGGACACAGGACACTCGGGAGAAAGAAGCAATAATTTATTTAGAAGTCAGTACAGTTGTTCGTGAGTCACTGGCACAAACTGGCAAACCCAGAAGGTTAAAAATCCCCCAGCTCTGCTTCAAGATGAGGAGAACGGTGCTTCAGGATGAGTTTTGTCAAGTCAGCAGAGACAGAGCAATCAGTGAACGCTCCTGGGTCTCCTTTGGAGAAAGGATGCGACACAGTGACAGAGAAACTGCTGCTGAGCTCAAATTAAATCTTCAGAAACTCACAGAGCAAACAGACCAGATCTGTGTGGCAGGTTGGCAAAGAGCACGGCATCCCTGGAGGTGTTTAAAAGACATATAGATGATATTCCTGGGGACATGGGTTAGTGCCAGAGTTAGGTTATGGTTGGACTTGATGATCCCGAGGGGCTCTTCCAACCAAAATGATTCTCTGATTCCTCCCAGAGCTGCAGCCACTCCTACAGAGGCTACAAGTTTTTCCAGGTCAGCCTTTGCCACAGCATCACGGAATCATTTTGGCTGGAAAAGACCTTTAAGGCCATTGAGTCCAACCGCTCCCCACCCCTGTCCCTGCCCCATGTCCTGAGAACCTCATCTCCGTCTGTCCAACCCTCCAGGGATGGTGACTCCAGCACTGCCCTGGGCAGCCTGTTCCAATGCCCCACAGCCCTTTGGGGAAGAAATTGTTCCCACATCCAACCTCAACCTCCCCTGGTGCAACTTGAGGCCGTTTCCTCTGCTCCTGGCGCTTGTTCCTGGGGAGCAGAGCCCGACCCCCCTGGCTCCAAGCTCCTTTCAGGCAGTTCAGAGATCAGAAGGTCTCCCCTCAGCTCCTGTTCTCCAGCTGAACCCCCAGCTCCCTCAGCCGCTCCCATCACACTTGTGCTCCAGCCCCTTCCCCAGCTCCGTTCCCTTCTCTCCACTCGCTCCAGCACCTCAAGGGCTTTGCCTCAGTGAGCTTACTCATTCCACCCTAAATTTTACTCTCCACAAACACCACAAGCAGTTCAATATCCTACATCATCATGAGCTCCTGTGCTACTGCCTAGGATAGTCCCGATAAGATTTTCAGTACCTGAGATGTACCAACTCAATTTCCCTTTGCTAAGAGGAGGGAGATGGACTGGTGACCACCTGAGATCATGGAATCATGGAGAAGAGTTTGGGTTGAAGGGACCTTCCCAGCTTCCCCAGTGCCCCCCCTGCCATGACAGGGACATCTTCACCAGCTCAGGTTGCTCAGAGCCCCGTCCAGCCTGGCCTGGGATGTCTCCAGGGATGGTTCATCCACCACCTCTCTGCCCAACCTGGGCCAGGCTCTCACCACCCTCAGGACCAACAATTTCTTCCTCATGACTGGCCTGAATCTCCCTCCTTTAGTTTCAAACCATCACCCCTTGTCCTATCACAACAGGCCCTGCTCAAAAGTCTGTCCCCATCTTTCTTCTCGGTCCCTTTTAAGTACAGAAAGGCTGCACTAAGGTCCCCTTTACATGCTGCTTAAGACACCTGCCAGACGAAGCAGCAGCTTTCCTCCTTGGCTGGATGAGGCAACCTGCAGTTTCTGCTTTCACGATGACATCTACTGGCCACTGTTTAAATTTAAATACTGTCTTCCCCATAGCCGGGTTTAATTGTCAGCAATTCTTACTCCTCAAACCTTCAGATAAAAATCCGGCCAGTAGGAAGGAGAGAAAACATTCTTTACTGTACTGGGTTTTAGTCTCTCCTCCCGGGAACAGACAAAAGAGGAGAACACTGCAGTGTGAGCAAGTTCAGCAATGAAAAATTTCTTCCCCAAAGGGCTGTGGGGCATTGGAACAGGCTGCCCAGGGCAGTGCTGGAGTCACCATCCCTGGAGGGGTTGGACAGACGGAGATGAGGTTCTCAGGGACATGGGGCAGTGCCAGGGGTGGGGGAACGGTTGGACTCAATCTTGAGGGTCTCTTCCAACCAAAATGATTCCACGATTCCATCTCCAAGCTCTTTCTCGGGCAGGGACTCCTGCCAGTGTCACACTCCTTACCGGCTGCCTGCTCTGCACTCCCACTCCTTGTAGCTTCTTGTCTTCTCGAGCCAGCAGCAGGATCTTCCCTTCTGTCCCAATCTCACGATCACCTGGTGAAAGGACAACAGTTAATTCCAGCAGTGGCTACGCAACAAATCTTGATGGTACCAAAACCCGACAGTTTGGATCACCCCTGCTAAACCTATAACAACATTACTCCAGACACTAAGACACCAGCAAGGGTGGGCCAGTAATCAAGGAGACCTGTCTTCATCACTAATTGATTTACAAGGCTCAATTCCTCCTTGGGACTGCAATCCTCTCTTCTGGTGACCCCCGTGCCCTTCCCAAGGGCACACAGCAGCAAGCCACGCACTCAGGATTATCGGTGACAACCCTAAGCAGTTTGGGACAGGGGAACGAAGGGGAATTTTAAGGGCAAGATCCTTACTAGGAGGCTTTTCAGGCGTGCCCAGGTTCAGTGAGTTGTCGGCGGTGCCCACGGCAATGCCGTTGACGGGAGAGCCGCAGTCGGCGATGACACCCAGACAGGCGGATTTTCCGCAGTCCCAGAGACGGGCGGTGCCGTCTCTGGAGCAGGAAAGGACGTTTCTTCCCCGATCCACAATGGCAGTGTCCAAAATACCTGCGGCAAAGCAAAGGTCACACTTAGCATAGAAGACAGATGAACAACAACTTGGCTCAAATTGAGCTGATACCACAGCTGCTGGCGGGTTTCAAGCTCCACAATTAACCTCTAGCTTGGGGAGAAAATATCCCGGACCAGCACTCTTAGAAAATCACCAACTCCAGCTCTGGACAAGCCCCAAAGTTTTCGTGGGGCAAGCAGCATCCACATTACGGAGCTACAGCAACACTTTACAGGTGCTGCCATTCCCCAAATACTTCATTTCAGTGTGGGATGTTGAGTCTAGATCTGAAAAATGACACAGCGGGTTGGTTTTTCTTATTTTTTGGAAGGGAACAGTCAGACGTTTAAAAGATTTAATTGACACTTTCCCTAGAGAAGCAGTCATTAAACGTGACAAGCTCAAATGACAAGCCAAGCAAACCGACTGCAGCAGTTTGGGCTGGAGTTATAAGGAGTGAATAAAAGTCAACTTCAGAAGCAAAGCTCCGCTGTTTACAGGACATCTGCAGCAAAGTATCTTGAATCCACACAAAAAAGATCACATTAGAATAATGGCATGTTCAGTGCAAAATGAGTTTTCAAGTTAAGTTTTGGGCAGCCAGCCACAGGACTTATTAACCTTTTAAATAAAGCCCAGCACCCTGTGAGACAGGGAAAAAGAGCCTGAATGTTTGTTGCTCGGGAAGGGGGAAATTCAGGGAATAGTTTGGGGTGTCAGAGACACATCCACAGCTCACTTGCATTTGCTCAGCATCACCCAAGCGTTCAAGCCGGCATCATTTAGGAGGCGAACACCAGGAAAAGACAGACCCAGTGGCCACTGTGCTCTGGAATGGGTGTAAACAGGAATAAAACCGGAGCCTGGTGAAGCGTTACATGAATTAAACTGGGGCAGGGAGGATGAGGAATTTATTCTTTTTTACCAGCAACACCATCAGCAGAGAGAGAGTCAAACATCTGCTTTTGGTACAAGGGTGAACAAGCTTATTCCAGCCCTTCTTAAGAAATAATCACTGAAGCATCCTTGCAGCTGCTCTCGCTGTGCCTCACTTTTAACCGCACACGTCCTCGAGGCAGATAACTGCCTGCCCGAGTTCTGCGGGTCCATAATAAACTGCTTTATGCTTTTCCAGGCAAGAAAAAAAATAAAAGCGAGACGGTCTGGAGCAATTGAAGGTGAGCAGGATGATCTGGGTGCAAGGAGGAGACTCTTTGTACCTTAATTAACGAAGAAAACGCTTGTCGGCGAGAGAAACAGTTTCACCTAATAGAACAACTACCAATCTTTTAATTCAAGTTGGAAAAGATACTCCAGACATCTAATAGAAATGCATAGAATTTGACTGAATGTTAGCGCTTGGGTGAAAAACAATTATAGAGACGGCAGTCAAAGGATTTGAAAGGCTAAATACTCTGTACCTCCTTTGTGACCTTTAAACGTGACTACGCAGCTGGCGTCTTCCGCTGACCAGACCTTGAGCTGGGCATCCATTCCCCCGCTCAGAACCACAAGGCCCGACGGGAAAAACCTGCAACAATTCACATCATACACATGGCCTTCCAAAAGTCTCTGGAAAAACAAAGAACTACGTGCTAGTACCGTCGTCATCATCTTTACGCCAAGCAATTTTTTGAGCTACGACACTGGAAAACTCGGGCATTCCCACACGGAATCCTTGTGTTCCTGGAACGGACTCGTCTGAATTGGAGGCAGGCGAAGAGGCAACAGGTACATTTTGGGCCTCCCTCTGCCATTTGAGTAGCTAATTACATAGCAAAGGACAGTAAATTTGTTTCTAATAAGAGGTTAAACGTCTTTTTCCTCTGCCAAACAAGCTACTGACAGGTCAAGAAATATTAAGGCCTTAACTGGGAAGGCAGCAAGCCATGATGGGGTTAATCCATCACAGTCTTTTTTTCCTCACCTCTTCCCTATGCAGAAGAAATTCAGTGTTTGTACCACACAACTCAGGAACTTTCCGTTACCTTCTGCACTCCAGCTATCATTCCTAACTACCTTTTCTTATTAATAATTTCACCCTGCGACTCCTCTCCGGATCGCTGAGCATCATTTCCCTTGGGAGAACTCATACTTTCTAACGGATTTGACTAAAAACCTCCGAGATGTCAAATTTGAATTAAAAAGCCAGCTTATCGCCTGTCTTAGACCACAGGGTGTGGAGAACCCGACCAAAATCACAGCCGAATGACTCCAGTAATGGCACAAACAACACACGATGACAAAGCTGGACGCTCTTACTCTTATTTCTCCATTCGCCGCCTGCCAGATTTTCATGGTCCCGTCTGTGCTGGTGGAGACGCCAAGCCCTCCGCCACTGGAAATGTCAAGACAGGTAATCTGCAGGAGGGTAAAAACACCACATTTCAGCTTTACATGACCCTGTATATCGGTATTTTTGCTCAAGAGCCTAACTCTGTACTGGGGAGACCTCCTAAGTGCATCATCCAGCACTGTTATGTCCCCAACACTTTATTTAAAACACCCAAAAGAGTTTCCTTAAGCCTAGCTTAAGTGTTTCGGCCTGATAACAGTCTAACATTTAATAGCCTTATGTGAAGACTTCGCAAGCTTTCTCACTTCAATGTCTCAATAAGTTTTATGAGATATTACCACCAAATTTGTCAGAGAAATCGTTATTCTCTGCCTGTGACTCTGCAGAGATCAGCAAAGCAGGGAGAAAAAGAAACCCTGAGTCAGGAGCCTGAGCAGACAGCGCTCGTGTTCAGGTTTATGTTACTGCTGCCGTTTGGGAAAGCTATATGCATTTTAATGTGCATGAAATAACAGATAATAAAGAATTACATTTTCCAAGTGACAGCGACATTTCCAATACAGACTGTAACAACACTAAACTAACACACTATCCTATGATTCTAAACAGGCTGAAAAAAACAATCATATAGATTTTATTAGAATGAAGGTTAATGCTGGTGTTGCAACCTGCAAAACCAATAAATATATGATGAATATGTAGTGAAATAGGTGTGTTGTCTTGCAAGATTTGGATACTGGAGTCGTACTGCTTTACCTCCAAAAGCTTCCTATATACACTGCGTGGATTAGAAAAAAAATACTACAGTGGTAAAATCCCAACAGAAATTAGAATGAAACAAATATCACAGGTCTGTCACTATTCCAACCAGGTTTCTGGTCTTAATTTGCATGGTCCGATCTGTAAGGGATGAGACTGCTCATCTTCATCTCAGGCTTCAAGATTAAACACTTTTTGGAACAATTAACTCTTCTCAAACAGAACCCAGCTTTGTTGATCCTCTTGCACGTGCTCAGCCTTAGCCAGCCTGAAGGCAGTGGGATTTTCTACTGTGTTCACAGGGAAACCCAAAGATAGGAGTAGATTGAGAGATTTTGCCAAAAATTGTGAGAGCTAGAGGCCTGAGACTTACAGACAATGGCCTAGAGGAGATCAAGTATGGAATAGACCTGCACCAATCGCCAGCTGTTGCCAGATGTTAAAGGAGTCCTACAGCATCCTCTTGCTGCATGTGCATCTGCCAGGGCTTGTGGGGACATGTTTTGCCACTGTTCAGCCCTTGGTTCTTCCAGCCAAGCTTGAGTCAGAACAAACTGCTCTCCTGAAAAGCTTTGGCAGCTCAAATCACAGCTAATTTTCATAGAATCACAGAATCACTTTTCTTGGCGTGACAGGCCCAAAACTGCCCCCAGGATTCACGGTTTTTCCTCCCCAGGTCCCAGCACAGGTTCGGTCACTGCCCTGGGCCTGCTGGCCACACCAGTGCTGGTCCCAGCCAGGATGCTGTGGCCTCTTGCCCACCTGGGCACACACTGGCTCGTGTTCAGCCGCTGTCACCAACCCCCCCAGGGCCTTTTCCACCGGGCACTTTCCAGCCGCTCTTCCCCAGCCTGTAGCGCTGCCTGGGGTTGGTGTGACCCCAGTGCAGGACCCGGCACTTGGCCTTGGGGAACCTAACAGGGTGCAGGATCAATACTCATCCTCTATTTGACAAAAAGAATATCTTGGGAATTAAAATAGGAATTAGAAAAATTAAATAAGAGCACAAGGTAATGGTTTAGCCATTACAGTAGCTTTTTAGTACATTTACTTACATATTGAGAATGTGAGATATGCATTGGTAATATGAGTGGTATTTTATATAACAAACCAGGAAAAAAAAAAAAAGTCCTGGGAAGATCATTCAAGCAGGAATGAAAAGCCTCACCGACTTTTCACATATATTGATAGGACCAGAGGAAACGGCCTCAAGTTGCACCAGGGGAGGTTGAGGTTGGATGTGGGAACAATTTCTTCCCCAAAGGGCTGTGGGGCATTGGAACAGGCTGCCCAGGGCAGTGCTGGAGTCACCATCCCTGGAGGGTTGGACAGACAGATGAGGTTCTCAGGACATGGGGCAGGGCCAGGGCTGGGGGAAGGGTCGGACTCGATGATCTTGAGGGGCTTCTCCAACCAAAATTATTCCATAATATCCCCAAATTTTCAGGAGGGACACATGAACAGGCAAGGCCAAACACGAGTGTTCAGAACAAGAGGCAGCAGGTAAAAAGGAAAACTGGAGCTTAGCCCACACCAGCTTTAAACTCATCTACATACTAATAGATATGGCTTCAGCTGCTTTCCAGAGGAGAGATGTGCGTTTGACAGCAGACTAAAGACGCCTGCATGTCCCATTTTGCTGTGCTCTGAATCTTGGTTCCATTTATCACACAAAAGGGCAGCTGGGGACCCTTCAGGAGCACAAAGCTCAGAGAAATGATTCACCTCAGTCTCTGGATCTGCCTTATTGCCAAGCTCAGTCTGCCAGCAGAGCTCTGCTTCCTCTTAAAACAGCTGTAGAGATGTCAAAGCGCACCTTGATTTATATCGTTGTTGAGTTTCATCAACAGAAAATGACATTTTAGCATTTTCAGCTGGGTTTATCACAACAATTTACTCAAAAAATTGTGAGGTAAGTGTACAAATACATCTCCAGGAACATTCAGGGGAGTCCCTTTAGGGCAGCCAGCTGTACCTGCAGGGTACACACTCCCTGGTTTCTTGGATCATTTCCATGTCGGGTTAAGTGTTCATCAAAAGCAGAGGCTACTTTCCAGTAAAGCCAAGCTATGTGCTTTTCTTCAGAGAAGAAACGAAATTTCAGGTCAGAATCAGCCTTTCTGTATCACTGTTCAGTGAGAAGCTGCACTTGTTGCACCCCCAGATTGACAGGAGTGCAATAAGAAAGAAAATTATTCAGCAAAACGAGCAGGACTGCTTTTGAATAAGTGAGAAGTTCACGCAATTTATTTATTATTTTCAATAAAAGCCGAGCCTTTCTGGTCTCTGAATTCCCACCAGGTCAAGACGAATTTATGCAACACTCGATTCCCAGCCCCACAAACAGAAATTAATACAGCAAAGAGCAAAACCAATTTCATTACACGGGAGCAAACAGCTGCTAGAAATTGGGGACAGATATGAAGCAGCTGGAGATGAAGAGCTCAGTGTCCGGTGCTCTTATTTTTGTATTTTTGACACATTAATTCACACATGTCATTCCTTCACAGGGGGATCTGTCATGGGCCTGAAGCGAGCAGAAATCACACCACTTGCAAGAAAACAGCCTAAAGAATTTTAGAGATTATTTTTGTGGGGTAAACATAAGCATGATGGAATTTCCATGATCTATTTTTTATGATAAGTTTTATTACTTGGTTCACACAGAAAATCCTGCTGCAGGCCGCCCCGCAGAACGAACATGAAACACCCAGAGACATGTTGTGAAAGTTCACGGTCGTGTTCACTTATTTCCCACTCATTTTGCGAGGTTACTTACGCTTTTCTGATGAATTCCACAAAAAGTTGTGTACGGGGCCAGGAACTTTGTGGACACATTTTCACGAGGACAAGAAATGACAATGCTTTTCTAGAGAAGGAAAGAGAGGAGAAAAAAAAAATTAGAATAATTTTGGTTGGAAAAGACCCCCATGATCATGGAGTCCAACCGTTCCCCACCCCTGGCACTGCCCCATGTCCTGAGAACCTCATCTCCGTCTGTCCAACCCCTCAGGGATGGTGACTCCAGCACTGCCCTGGGCAGCCTGTTCCAATGCCCCACAGCCCTTTGGGGAAGAAATTGTTCCCACATCCAACCTCAACCTCCCCTGGTGCAACTTGAGGCCGTTTCCTCTGCTCCTGGCGCTTGTTCCTGGGGAGCAGAGCCCGACCCCCCTGGCTCCAAGCTCCTTTCAGGCAGTTCAGAGATCAGAAGGTCTCCCCTCAGCTCCTGTTCTCCAGCTGAACCCCCAGCTCCCTCAGCCGCTCCCATCACACTTGTGCTCCAGCCCCTTCCCCAGCTCCATTCCTTTCTTTCAACTCGCTCCAGCACGTCAAGGCCTTTCTTGTCTTTCAGACATGCTGTTAGTCCAACCGAAACACAGAGGATCCCAAGGCAGAATTACGATCTGGACCTTGCTCTGGTCTCTCACACCCTGAAGACCGATGGAAGGTGCAGTGTTGGGCTTGTTTCCCTGTGTCTGCTCAAGCTGCAGGCTCCAGGTGGCAAAGGATGGTTACAGTGGTCTGGCTAACCAGGACATACAGCCCCAGCCACACTATGCAATGTTACAGAGCAGCTCCAGGGTGCTGTACACGTGGGAGGCCCAGGAGAGCTGGATAGGACCATGCATAGGACTGGGCAACAATTTTAGACTGCTATTTTGACTGGTATAAGCATATTGTCCCTTATAATAAAATCACAGAAGGGTTTGGGTGGGAAGGGATCTTAAAGCTCTTCCAGTGCCCCCCCTGCCATGACAGGGACATCTTCACCAGCTCAGGTTGCTCAGAGCCCCGTCCAGNCACCCCTTGTCCCATCACAACAGGCCCTGCTCAAAAGTCTGTCCCCATCTTTCTTCTCAGCCCCTTTTAAATCCAGAAAGGCCGCACTAAGGTCTCCCCGGAGCTTCTCTTCTCCAGCTGAACACCCCAGCTCTCTCAGCCTGTCCTCCCAGCAGAGCTGTTCCAGCCTCGGATCATTTCTGTGACCCCCTCATGCACAGAAGGTGGTTCCCAAGCCCCGGTACCTTGGTGACCTCCCCAACCACGAAGCCCTCGGAAGCAGCGATGTCAGGGACGCCCTCGGTGCTGAGCCCACGGCGGGTCAGGCTGCCGTAAAGGGTCGGTTTTCCTGCAGGAAGAGCAGTCGCTCATGTCAGACATCAGATCCCCCCTCAGCTCATCTTCCCCTAAACCCCTCCAGCTGCCCTCACCCTCCCTGCTAAACCACACAGCACCCGCAAACCACTCTCAACCCCCCTTAAACCACAGGGCATCCCCCAACTGCCTTTGCCCCCCCAAACGACAGCACATGCCCTCAAACGCCCTCACTCCTCATAACCCACAAGGTACCCCCTAATTGACCTCACCCCCTTCTAACCCCCAGACCCCCAAACTCCCCTCACCCCCTTCTAACCCACAGCGTTTAGCAGGGAAAAATGTAATGAAATAGAACAAGGGCAAGTGTAGGGTCTTGGATCTGGGCAGGAACAACCCCAGGTTCCACTGTAAGCTGGGGAACGGCCTGTTGGAGAGCAGTGTAGGGGAAAGGGACCTGGGGGTCCTGGGGACAGCAGGATGACCATGAGCCAGCACTGGGCCCTTGTGGCCAGGAAGGCCAATGGGACCTGGGCTGGATGAGAAGTGGGTGGTCAGTGGGTCAGAGAGGTTCTCCTGCCCCTCTACTCTGCCCTGGTGAGACCACATCTGGAATATTGTGTCCAGTTGTGGGCCCCTCAGT
>VWYH01003569.1:131305-143965 GCA_013399365.1 Pampusana beccarii | reverse complement strand
ACAAACTGGAACACAGGAGGTTCCACTTCAATATGAGAAAAAACTTCTTCATGGTGAGGGTGCCGGAGCCTGGCCCAGGCTGCCCAGGGAGGTTGTGGAGTCTCCTTCTGTGCAGCCATTCAAACCCGCCTGGACACCTTCCTGTGTAACCTCATCTGGGTGTTCCTGCTCCGGGGGGATTGCACTGGATGAGCTTTTGAGGTCCCTTCCAACCCCTGACATTCTGGGATTCTGTATTCCCCAATTTTCCTCATCCCTTCCCAATCAACATCCCCCCTCAATCTCCTTCACCCCCTCCCAGCCCATTAGATCACCCACATCTACCCTCACCCCTCCTAATCCATAGGGTCCCCTCAACCCCTCTCACTCCTTCATAACCAATTAGACCCCCCTCAACCACCCTCACAACCTAAAACTGCCCTCACCCCCTCCTTACCCACAGGCTGCCCCGAAACCACAGGACATCCCTCTTCAAACCCCAAGGTCCCCTCACAACCCACAACCCCCCCCACTACCCCCCGTTCCCGCCTCCTCAGGCCCCTCAGCGCTCACCAGGGCTCCGGCAGCTCAGCCAGGCCTCGCCCTCGTCCCTCCTGCGGAGAGAAAGAGCGGGGCTGAGTGCGGGGAAGGGACCCGGGGCTGGGGAAGAGACCGGGCGGGCCGGACCCACCTCAGCACCTGGCTCCAGTCGCTCTGGATTCGCAGCGTCGCCGCCATGTTACCGAGGCATCCGCACCCCCTTCCGCCTCCTTCCTTCCCGTCAGCCCCCCCTGGGCGGAAGCGGAAGGGGAAGGCGTCCTCCAATGAGAGAGCGCTCCCGAGGCCACGCCACGCCCCGGTAGTGGCGACTCCGACGGCAGCCTTAAAGGGGCCGCGCTGAGTTGCTGGGCAGGTATGGGGTGGGGGGGGCTGGACTCCGGGAGATGGCGGGGGTAACGGAGAGTGCTGGGTACCCATGGTGGGGGATAAGGTGTAGGGGGGTTCTGGACACCCATGGGGGGGTGCATGAAAAATATGGGGATACCCATGGGTGTGGGTAAGGTGCGTGGGGGCTACTGGGGACCTATGGATGGGGATAAAGCTGTAGGGGATTGCTGGGCACTCGTGGGGGGCTGGGAGCTGCATGGGGGGTCCTGAGCTCCTCCTGGGGTGTATGGAGCATACGGGACGCTCATGGTGACGTGGAGGGTGCTGGGCACCCGTGGGTGTGGAATAAAGGTGCATGGGGGTGCTCGGCCGCCATGGGGATTTGGAGGCTGCATGGGGGGTGCTGAGCTCCTCTGGGGTGCATGGAGCATATAGGGGCACCCGTGGTGACATGGAGGGTGCTGGGCACCCATGGACCAGGGTAAAGGTACATGGCGGGTGCTGGGCACCTATGGGAGATTATAAGGTGTATGGAGGGGTGCTGGGCACCCATGGGGATTTGGGGGCTGCATAGGGGGCTGCTGAGCTCCTCTGGGGTGCATGGAGCATATAGGGGCACCCGTGGTGACATGGAGGGTGCTGGGCACCCATGGACCAGGGTAAAGGTACATGGCGGGTGCTGGGCACCTATGGGGGGGTGAAAAGGTGCATGGGCACCCCTGAGGGGTTGGGGGCTGCACTGGAGGGTGCTGAGCTCCTCCTCGGGTGCATGAACCCATGGGCGGGAATAAGGTGCATGGGGGGTGCTGGGTACTCATGGGGGGTCGGGGGCTACAGGGGGGGTGCTGAGCTCCTCTGGGGTGCGTGGAGCATATGGGGGCACCCATGGGTGGGATAAGGTGCATGGGGGGTGCTGGGTACCCATGGGGATTTGGGAGCTCCGTGGTGGGGTGCTGAGCTCCTCCTGGAGCATGTGGAACACACAGGGGCACCGGCGGAGTTATGGGCGTGCAAGGCACTTTGGAGTGTGCCCCTAAAAAAGGGATCACTGACCCAAGCAGGGCTCTCTGGGGGGTGGCAACACCCTGAAACCCACCCCCTCCCTCCAGCCCAGCGATGGCGAGACCCGGCCATGCCAGGAACCCCCGGTCGCCGGAGGAAGACGAGGACGAGGACCCTGTGGACGCCATGATCGGGCGGACGGGCTGCCTGGCGCAGCACCGGGCGCTGCAGGAGTGCATGGCGGAGCGGCAGGACTGGCGGCACTGCCAGACCCAGCTCCGCGCGTTCGGCGAGTGCATGGAGCGGGCACAGCGGCCCCGCCAGCCGCCCCCGGCCCGCCACGAGCCCCCCGGCCACTGAAATCCACGGGGACCCCGCCATCGGCACCCCTGTACTGTTCAACCTGTTTTCTGTGTTATTTTTTTAAATTCAAGCAAGTATATCTATGCTGCATTGCTGGGAAATTAAATCCGGTGGAGTCTGTCGTCCTGGCTGAAGTGTCTTTGTCTGCATCACCGAGGATTGTATCTCATAGGGGATCTCTGTGGGTTTGGGTGGGAGTTTCCAGCCCCAAATGTCCCAGATTTGGAGCATTCACAGCATTAGGGCTGGGTGTAGCATCCCTGCCATGGATTTCAACCTTATTGAAGCCTTTCAGTGTTTAAAAGGGGCTGAGAAGAAAGATGGGGACAGACTTTTGAGCAGGGCCTGTTTGATAGGACAAGGGCTGATGGTTTTAAACTAAAGGAGGGAGATTCAGGCCGGACATGAGGAAGAAATTGTTGTCCTGAGGGTGGTGAGAGCCTGGCCCAGGTTGGGCAGAGAGGTGGTGGCTGAACCATCCCTGGAGACATCCCAGGCCAGGCTGGACGGGGCTCTGAGCAACCTGAGCTGGTGAAGATGTCCCTGTCATGGCAGGAGGGGAATGGGGGAGCTTTAAGGTCCCTTCGACACAAACTATTCTGATTCCAGAGCTTTTCCAGCAGTGATAACCTCATGTCCCACAGGACAGGATTTTGGAGGGGATTAATCTCTTAGGAAGCTCCAAGAGCACCAGGTATGGGGGAAAAAAGGCTCTGGTGAGGAGAAATGCTCACCTGAATACAACCTCCTAGCAAACAAGCCATGAAAAAGAAAATGGCTTTTTGGAGGCAAAAAGAGAACAGCGCCCGTGGCTTTTGACAGATGAAGATTTCCAGGCTGTCTCCCCGCAAGTTGGGTGCAGGGGGTACCGGCCAAAAATCGCAACCAGCGCAGGACCTTGAGCGAATATCACAGAATCACAGCACCGTTTTAGTTGGAAAAGACCTTTAAGATCAAGTTTAACCATTAAGCCAACACTGGCAAGTCTAGCAACCCATCTTGTGGAGGATGCTAGTGGGTTATTTTCCCTCCTTTAAAGAGCTGATGCCTAGAATGGGAAAACAAACAGAGTTTCTTGGGGCAGGAAAAACCTTCTCTTAGCATCGGTCAATCCAAGGCCTAAATTTGGTTCTAACACACTTCAAGGGATGGTGTGGCCAGGTATCATGTCAGCTCCAGCCCGGAATAAAAGCAGCTGCATGCACCCGATCTTAGAATTTGAAATAACGAAGATTGGAGTAAATAAACCAGGCAGTGTGACCCGTTCGACCCAGCGTCTGTACGTGCAGCTGGTCACACACAGAACTGGGTCTGTCTTGGCTGAAACCAGGAAAATGGCTGTTGTAAAAACTGGATTGGCTTCAGGGATGCAGGGGAAGGTTTACCAGAAATTAAGGAGAAATTTTGCACATCACACAGGTCCAACCTTCCCGCCTCTGCCCTCTGAGGCTTTTTTCCATCAAACAGCAGTTGAGCTGCTTGGGGAGGATCATCCCCAACCCTCTCATGGCTTCAAGGCTCCATTTGTGTTGGCAAAGCTCCAATTTAAGTGGTTTTACAAGAATAACGCGTTGCTCCGGCCTTCGGCTGAAGAAAGGAGCAGGATGGGTCACTTCCACATCAGTGGCATCGGGGAGAGCTGCAGTAGAGTATCATTAACTTGCAGAGATTTCTGCAGACTGAAACTTGCAGAAATTCTCAAATACTAAAAGCAAAACAGGCAGTAAAAAAGAAAAAAAAAAGGTCAGAACTGGGAAAAGTGAACCCACGTTTTATCACGGAACCCCTTCAGTCAGAGTACAAATAACTCGGATAGAAACACATCTCTTTATTAAGACAAACTGCTTGACAACAGTATGAATCTCTTGCAAATCACCAAATTATCAGTGCAGTGCTCGTGAAGCCGCCTTCTGGAGGCTCGAGCAGCTTCGCTTTCCCAGAGTCGGCTCTGAGGTGGACGGAGCGTTTCTTCTCGTCTCAGTTCATCTGTGCCAGCAGCTCTTCAAGTTCCGGCCGAGACTTCAATCGGCTCTTGAAATGAGCTTCTGTGTGCTGGGGAGGGAGGGAGAAAGAAGAAAAATGAGCAAATCGGAATCACCTCTTGAGCACTTTTTGAAATTGAAAGGAAGACAAACCTTCTCCCTAAGAGAATCACTGAAAAGTGGAAAAATAAAAGACCTAAATGAACACAGGGAGTGGGAAGCCGCAGTGGAAAATTGCTGTAGGGTCAGATCTCGTGGGCAGCTCCACCTGCAAGCCGGTGGGAGAGCTCTAAACCTCTTCTCTTACATCCAGCCTCATAAAGGAGCAGCTTTGGGGGGTAAATCATTGAGGGTGGAAAGATTCTGGCAGCAAAGGAGTGTGGCAACCACAGGCACAATGCAAGGGCTGCTCTGAAATTCAGCCTTGTCGGCTCCTCCTCACCTGGGGAACTGCGTTTGGAAGAGTGAGCAGTGGCATCGTGCTCAAGAATCATAGGATCACAGAGTAGTTCNCATCACCCCTTGTCCTATCACAACAGGCCCTGCTCAAAAGTCTGTCCCCATCTTTCTTCTCGGCCCCTTTTCAGTCCGGAAAGGCCACACTAAGGTCTCCCCAGAGCTTCTCTTCTCCAGCTGAACACCCCAACTCCCTCAGCCTGTCCTCCCAGCAGAGCTGTTCCAGCCTCGCATCATTTCTGGGGTTCCTCTCCAGCAGATCCAATGGCCCAATGTCACCGTTCTCCCTCCAGAGACAAAGCCACCAGCAAAACTTAAAAAATTAATGGCCGTAAGGCAGACACAGGACTGTGACCCAAACAGATTATTACTGGACTCAAGAGACCTCCCATATTCTTTCTGGTTTCGCAGAGCTGGAGATAACTAAACGTTTTTCAAAGGCCACTGAAGAAGCCGACTGTGTTTTCCTGTTTGAATTTACTGTGCTACCTTCCCTTTCCAGCCACAAAAGTCTTTTAGCCCTGAATAAAAAGCACCTCCTGTGACTGTTTTGTCTGAATGTTACGCAACAGAAGTTTAAATATCTCCTTATGCCTGGTCCACTAGTGAGTGGGGTTCTGTCCTGAAGCCCTCAGTGCTGAGAAAACCATTGGGCCTTTCTATAGAAAAGAAGCTGAACCCCTCGCAGAGCAAATTCCACCCAAACTGGGCACAACATTTGGGTTTCCAGCCTCAGCTTTGCTACCAACCGCTCCGTGAAGTTCCTGGTGTGGGAGGGTCGCAGGGAATCTGTGACTAATTATAGGAGGCTAAAAGGAAAACGAAACGTTCTTCAAGAATTAGACGTAATGGGTTTTGATAGACCAAGTGATGAGAGATGCTGGGTATCCCTAAGTCTAGACTAAACAGTAGTCGCAGGACCAGGTCTGTATTTTCAGAGCAAACTCACGTCACGCATCACATCTGCTTCCTAAATGCAAAGGAAATGGGTAAAATTCAAGATACCTCAGCCACTGACAGATGGACCCCTTCAGGCTGATTACTCTGAATTATTTCCAGGAGGATCGGAGCAAACGTCGAACTCAAACCGCTGATCTGAAAGAAGAAACGAACAGAACATCACACACAAAACGGACTCATTATATTAATGGCACGGGAAGAGAGGGGGGTTTGGTCCGAGCCTGTGGCAGCCAAGCATTTCATCAGAGAAGCGCTCTCTGCTTTGTGCCCACGCCTCTCACATACAGCACATCCCAAACCTCTTGTTTTGGCTCTTCTGTATGAATATTGTGCTTCCCATCCCTACCTGCATGGACTCCTGCACGTAAAGACAATATTTCAGGCGGAACTTCAACACAAAAGCTGCCATGACAAACCTGCATCCCCGGCGTTAACCGCACATCAGCTTTCTCCAGTGGGAAAAGTCTAATTCTACATTTAAAATGTAATTCATCACGGGTTTAGCAAGGGAACATACTATAAACTAGGAAAAAGTCACTCAGAGGAGTACCTATTAATATATTTACCTCCACTTTTGAAGCTGGCTAATACTAATAGTATTTTTAAATTTCATCGTGTTTGTCAAATCTTTCATCCTTACGCATGATTTTTCCACCCTTTGTATCAAGTGTTCTGCATAAAATAGACAATAAATCTTCTGAAATACAGTATGCAGGAACTCTTCTCCTGCCTTCTACTTTGCGAATAACTTTCAGCAAGAAATCTAAATTAGACTCTCGGCGCTTCCAATTTACGACTTCCAAGGGACTTAACGCCCGGTTTTTAAGGGGTTTTGAGAGGCTGAGCGTGGAGACGCTGCCACGAGAGCTGCAGAGTTATCGGCAAACACCAGCTCGTACCTGGACAACCCTCTGGTGGGTGCTGAGAACCGCGTCCAGCTGCATTTTGGAACCTCGCTCCTCCAAGAAAAGCACCTCGTCCGTTCTGGTGGGCATGGCGTAGCTGCAGGAACCACACAGGTCAGCGGTTAGGACGGGGGAGGATGAATTCGCACCGCTTTACAGGAACGAATCGACCTCCAGCAGCAGGGAACGTGGAGGGAAGATTAACTTTTAATGAGAAGTTAATTATGCAAACGATGTATCTCGCAAATCAAGCGCTGGCAGAAGCCGGGTGTTTTACTGGAAGGAGATAAGGGGGAAGCTTGCAATGCTATTACCAGAAAATTCAGCTACAAACACCAGCCTGAGAACGTTTAGCTTCTTTATAGTTGAAGGAGAGCTTTAAAGCGACAGTTCGGACTTATTTTGTAATAGTCTATCTGTTTTAATTGGGAACGGAGCTAAAAACCACCGCCGCAACGCACCACCCCAAGGATATTATATTCACCACTGCGAATTGATCAGGAATTTATGGTGAATTTATCAGGAAATTACAGTGATATTTTTTCAGAAATTTACAGTGAACTTATCCGGAATTTACAGCGAACTTATCAGGAATTTACAGCGAACTTAACAACGAGGCAGTGGGTCAGATTTTGCTCTCCGGTTAGAGTTACTCCATCTCCATTTCCACGGCATCAGCAACAACAGGCTACATCCTACCACCCATCTTTTACCCTACAGATTTTGCTCTTTAAGGGTAAATAATTTCTTTCTGTACATATTGAACTCTGTGCACCAAGTCCAACCTCAGAGGGCACAAGTGTGACACGAGGTAATAACGCTTAAGGCTGAAAGCGGTATCAATATCCTCAGGCTGTGGGATTTCTCTGAAATTACTTTCCAGCGCGTTGCCACTGATGGAATTTGTCACTTCTTATTGTCACCGGGTATCCTGCTCATAACAAACACCTGTCAGTGACGGATGGGTCAGGTTTTAGCGCTGTTTCACGCAACAAACATCACAGGGAGGTTACAAGTGGCTGATCAATGGGCACAGGACTTCAGATCCATGGCTGACAGTCCATCCAAGTAAATGAGCATAAAGATTTTTGACAGGTTTAATCAGTGTAAGCAGGAACCAGTGTTTATACCCAGAGGTACAGGTAAAGATACACATTTCAGATAATCAGGACTAAGTGATTTTACTCCCTTAGTGCTTCTCCAGCAATAATATTCTTCTCCTACAGTCTTCAGGGGTTTCCCAAGCTCCTTCTAGTTTGTATATTCAGTACATACATTGCTTACTCTGCAATATATGCACAAAGAGCCTGGGTAAAACAGTATAAAGAAAAAACAGCAGCAGAAGTCAGCAAGACTTAAGTTCCTGAGCTCAGCACCCACAGGCTTAAGTGTTTTTTTCTCAGAGGAATTAAAAGTAACGGCACGTTTTTCCTCGAGATCTGCTCAGTCACAGAATCATAGAGTCATTTTGGTTGGAAAAGACGCTGAAGATCATGGAGTCCAACTGTTCCCCCACCCCTGGCACTGCCCATGTCCTGAGAACCTCATCTCCGTCTGTCCAACCCTCCCAGGGATGGTGACTCCAGCACTGCCCTGGGCAGCCTGTTCCAATGCCCCACAGCCCTTTGGGGAAGAAATTGTTCCCAGATCCAACCTCAACCTCCCCTGGCGCAGCCTGAGGCCACTTGAAATTGTTCAGTGCCTGAACAACTCAATTTCAGCCTTTCTTATCTGAATAAAGCATCCCAAACCTTGCACACACAAAAAGAGAACACCAGGCAGCTTTATTTATTTACAGGTTGGATCTCGGGAACAATTTCTTCCCGGAAAGGGCTGTCGGGCAATGATCTCGACAGTCTCTTCCAAGCAAATGATTCTATGATTTTATGATGTTCTCATACCTTTCATTTACTGTGATGGAGAGCCGGTTGCAGAGTCTATGCACATACTGAGCGAAATGTTCCACGAGACACATATCGTAGGAAGTCATCTGGATGTTGACATCTCCATACTCGTGTTCAGTCCCAACATTTATCTCTTTCATCTGTACTTTATCCTTCTTCCTCTTTGGAGCCTGTATTTTTTTAAAACGAAAAGAAAGAAAAAATAGAAAAGCACATCTGCTTTTGGATAAAGCTGGAAATAAAAAAACATTAATTCGTGCCTGCATAGGAGACCACGCAAAGGTTCTCTCCTCTGACAAAGGTTTTGCTGAACTACGTGGAACACATCGCAGCCCATCTGTGCTCGCTGGCCCTGATCACAAAACTGGGATGACATTATCTTAACAGATGTTCTCGAGTCGTGCAGTTCAGCTCTTGGATGGCAGAACCGCAGGATTCACACAGAAAATCCATGCGCACCATGATGAATTCCTTCCAGGAGAAACCCAGGAGTAGAAAACAAGCTGGGTTTTATTTCAGTTCCTGCCTTCGAGGCAGCTGCTTAGGTGAATTATTGTTTCCCCCTTCCACCAAAATTGTCATCTTTCCAAATCTGAGGGAATGTAAAACGTTTAAATGCAAGATGTTGAAATGCAGAGAAGGCCTTCACAATATCCTGCAATAATCTGAAGTTGAGGTGTTAAATTCAGCATCAAGAAGAGATTCTTACCTCCCATTAACAAGAATATACCAGACAAAAGAAAGTATTTCCGCAGCGTTTCGAGTGGGTATTTCATGTGACATAACACATGCAAGTCATTATTCCTATTTAATATGATTCATCAGCCTTGGAATTAATAATAGCCATGTTTAAATCAAACTGTAAGAAGATGGGTCAGCTGAAATTGTTATTCCTACCTCCTTCGGGAGCAGGTATTTGAACCTCCCAATGCCGTGCGTAGGACGGGATTTGTAGTGTCTGTGGCAACTCACGAGCACATCGCCTTCAAATTAAAGCAGAAGAAATGTGTTTCCAGCTGAATGACACACAGCCCTTCTCTAAACAAACGTACACGGGCGCTTTTGAGAGCCCAAAATCCACGCGGGGGGCGGGAAATTGTCCTCGGCGCCACAGCCAGCCTGTTACAATTCACAGCTGGTTACAGCGAGCAGCAAATAAGGGAGGAAAAGATTAAAAATGACGCATTTAATTCACTCCCAGGTGAATTCTCAAGCGAAGACAGACTTGTCAGCACCAGTGGATGGTGAGGATGCTGATGAAATGTTACATCTGTCTCCTCTCACGCGACAGCGGTGATGCTACTACGATGGATCTGAGCCCCGTCTAGTTTAAAATCCAGCTCTGTTCAAATATTCATGTGCTCGGAAGCCAAATCAAAACAGCATCAACTTTTTATTTACACTTCCTTCTCCAGGGTAAAATGAAACCCTCAGTAACCCTCATTTTAATAAACAAAGCTCAGAACAGCAAAGAGAAACCGAACACCAAGGATCTAAGGTGCTCGGTTACGCTTTGCCTCCGCATCAAAATCAAATTTTATTTTAAATTGTGACAGCGGACTCCACCAGCTCAAGAAATTTTGAAGCGGGACCTCACAGGGGTATAAAAGTCATTTCCTGGACATTAATATAGCGAATGGCATCTGGTTGGTGTCACTCCACAGCTCAACCAAGAGCAAAGAAACAGAAGAAAGGGTTAGAAAAACAGGTATGGAAGAGGAAAAGTACCTGCTCAGGTTATTTAACCAGACAAAAATTCGCTAAAAAAAAATTTAAGAGAGGCATAAATGCTGAAATGTAATATTTATTTTGGGTAAATGAAGTTTTGGCCTTGCGTTGGGTTATTAAGAGGCCTTACCTGCAGCACACAGATGGCTTTCTCTGGGTGTTGCTGCTCTGTAGGAAACAAGAAAATTGTTAAAAGCCCTGATTTCACCCACCTATGGAAATAAAACATATCTCCTTGAGCAAAGGCTCACAGCCCAAGCCCCCAACACAGATTGATCCCGTTAGCAAAGAAACTCTTTCTTCTTCACACCCCACAGCCCCTTTCAGCTCCCAAACACCAGCTGAGCCTTCCCTGCACCATTACAAGATTTCCCTTGGCAAAAGGTACTTTTTCTGCCATGTACGTGCTCCAAGACTCTCAGTAGAAGTGACCAGGGGTTTTTAATGCCCTATAGTGTGTCTTATTCACCGGGTTTGATGTCAGCCTGCTCACCTGCTGAGCGCCAACACCTGCTTCAGCAACACTCCCTTCTTCAAGCACAGCGCCTGCAACGAGCCACCACGGTCAAAACGCAAATACTCAGCGAGTTTTCACCATCACTTCCCAAAATGCAGCGTTGAAACAACACCCAAGACCCCCGGAACACGCCAATAACCCTCCCAGCATCTCCAGAATATCACTCCCCAGAATATCGCCACAACTCAGAGGGATGAAGCAGGAGGACAATGATGAGTGTGGCGACCTCCTCATGCACCCCCTTGCTTTGCTCCGGGATCCAACAAGCTGGGGTAGGAGACCCCCCATGATCTGTAGGGATTGTACCCTCCTGCTCGTTCCAGATCCGTGTGGATGGAGGAAAAAACGAGCTCGTCACAGTGTGAGGCAAAGAACCAGAGAATCATTTTGGTTGGGAAAGAGCCTCAAGATCACTGAGTCCAACCATAACCCAACCCTGGCACTGCCCCATGTCCCTGAGAACCTCATCTATAGTATAAAAGATACAAAAAAGGTATTTAAAATGTTTTCAAATCCATTTAAAATAAATACAAAGTATTTAAAAGTACATAGATATAAATATATATGTATATATACACATATATGTATATATATACACGTATATATGTATATAAGTGTATATGTGTGTGTATATATATGCTTTTACATATACATACACATACATGTGTGTATGTATATATGTGTGTGTGTATATATATATATGTGTATGTATAAAAGAGCTTTACTGTCACCAGAACCCCACCAGGCAGGACCTGCATCGTGTCCCCTGGGGCAGGGGGGTAATTACCAATGTCCCCAAAGAGTGACAGGGAGGACCAAGGACCTGCTGGTCCCCGGGGGCTGTGACGGACCCCGTGTCGCTGCGGTGACCCCTGGGTACCCGGTGGGGGTGACAGGGGGTTCCTGTCGCAGATACACCAGGGTAGGTGACCCAGGGCACCCACTCAGGGTCAGTGTCCCGTATCGTCCCGGGGCCGGACCCGGACCCGCTGGTACCTTCGGCAGCGCCGCGTTCATCGCTCCGCCCGGACCCGCGTCCGTCGCTCCCGGCGTCCCCTCGGTGCGCCCCGCCCCGCGTTCCGAGCCTCCCACGGGAGGGAACGAGAATTTTCAGACAACCCTCACTACTCGCAGGGCCCCACTGTCGTGGCGGAGGGGGTGGTGACACCGGGGGACACGTTGTCCCCGCCGACGCACATGGAGCGCCGCGACGTGGCAGCGTCCGCGCGGCGCAGCCAACCCTGCGCTCAGTGCTGCCGTCCCTGCTAGGTGCGGCCTGCCCACCCCTCGCTCGGTCTCGCACGCTGATTGGTCTTCCGTAGCGTCCATCAAGGTGGCCATGTTGAGTGTGGCCTGGCTGGAAGGGCACGTGCGTGGTGCGACGGCCATCTTGAGTGTGGCCTGTCCGGCCCCGCCGCCATGTTAGCGCGGGAAGCGCTGTGAGGGGAGCGGGATGGAGGCGGGCGGGCTGAGCAGGTTTCATGGAGGGGTGGTTTGTGTTCATGAGCCTTAACCAAGAAACATTTCTGGAGCACAAGTGTGGTGGGAGTAGCTAAGGGACCTGGGATGTTCAGCCTGGAGAACAGGAGGCTTAGGGGAATTACAGAATCCCAGAATGTCAGAGGTTGGAATGGACCTCGAAAGCTCATCCAGTGCAATCCCCCCGGAGCAGGAACACCCACATGAGGTCACACAGAAGGTGTCCAGGCGGGTTTGAATGGCTGCACAGAAGGAGACTCCACAACCTCCCTGGGCAGCCTGGGCCAGGCTCTGGCACCCTCACCATGAAGAAGCTTCTTCTCATATTGAAGTGGAACCTCCTGTGTTCCAGTTTGTGCCTTCTGCCACTTGTCCTGTCACTGGTTGTCACCGAGAAGAGCCTGGCTCCATCCTAACACTCACCCTTTCCATATTGATCCCCATGAATGAGGTCACCCCTCAGTCTCCTCCAAGCTCAAGAGCCCCAGCTCCCTCAG
>VWYH01003569.1:58945-125974 GCA_013399365.1 Pampusana beccarii | reverse complement strand
CAAACCCGCCTTTGTGGGGCGGGGGTCGCGCCTGAGGGGATCCCCCCCACCCCTCACCCTCTGTGGGGGGTTCTGCTGTGCCAAAACCGCACTTTATGAGAAGAAAAGGGGGTTTTCCGCCCTTTTCTGTGGGGTGGGGGGGCTGTCTTGGGGCGTTCGCCTCCCCCTGGCAGTCGCTGCTCCTTGGGTGACAGGGAGGTTCAAATAAAACCCCCCAAACCCCAACGGCCACATCTCCAGGAACAGTTGCTGATTCATTTGATCCCAGCTCCTCTGATTTTTTTATTCTATTTTTTTTTTCAATTTTTCAATCCCCCATGTTTTCTGTGTAAATATAACAATTTTCGAAAGTGGAGTTTTATGTTGTTGAAGCGGATCCGACGCTCTAAATAAATTCGGTTAGTGATATTTTCTTCCCTTCGCAAAAAAACCCCAAACGCAAATAATATTTTCTCCTTAGTGGGAGGCCTCTTGTCTCCAGTACTGCATTGGAAAGCGTTCACTTCAGAGAGTTTTCTGATTAAAAAATGCTCATTTGGTGGATGCTTTGTGTAATCCTGGGCAGATATCGAGCGATCTTTGACATAATGAGTAGGTGCAAAATATTCTCTGTCTCAGGGTGGGGTATTTGCTCCCTCAGCCACCTTTGGTCTCTGGGTGGCAGATGATGAAATACTAGTCGTGTCTTTTTTTTTTTTTCCCTTCCCAAATGACATATCTTGGTGTTTCCTCACTCATTTGTGGATGAGCTGGGTGATAAGGCTGATATTAAAATTATTTACCTATACATTGGTGGTTTGCTTTAGTCTGTTCCTTTAATCCTTTTTTTTTTTATTTAAAAAAAATATTTTTATTTTGTGATGTTGGAATAGTTTCTCATATTAAGGTTTCATGGAGCACAATTTCAACTTGGGTATTTTTTTTGGGGGTGGGTTAAGTCACCTGATGTGCTTGGTGAGGTGCTGTTTGGCCAGCCATTTTATGAGGGTTTTGGAAGAGGGTCATGTGTAGAATATGCTGTTTTATTTTTTTATTTTATTTTTTTTTTCCCCCAAGGTATTTGATAACAAGGAATCTTGAGTATTACCTGTGCATTCGCAAAATGCTTGGCTTGTTTTACTGTATTTCTGAGCTTTGATTTCATGAAGCTTTTTGAGTACCTAATGGGAGGTTATAGCGCCTGGTGCAGATCTTAAATCTTAGCAGCTCTCAGTTTACACGTGGATTGCTTGTCTATCTGTTCTAACAGACATAACATCAGTTATCTGCTTCTTCTAGTCTTTGTCATTTTTTTTTCCCCCCTCTCTCAGCTAATTATGTGTTTATACCCCAAGGTTTTAAATAACTCCAGCCCCTAGCATCAAATTTGAGGAGCAGAGAAGGGGATTTGTGGGTACAGCGCAGCAAAATACCCCTAACTAGATATAAATAACGCTGCAACTGCTGCCTCGGTCGCGGCGTATGGATGTGTTGGGGCTGATTTGATTCTGGTTAGGGCCTGGCCGGCAGCTGCGGTTGGGTTTCAGCCCTGCCTTTGTCTCGGCTCCCAGGCGATGACTCGGTGACCGATCTGCGCCGAACGGTGGCACCGAAGCCCTCGGCGCGTCCGCGGGTGCTGCAGCGTGGGCACGGTCCAACGCGGCGCTGGGATGATTCGTGCTGGAGAAGCGGCTTTTTCTGAATTCGGCTCTTGCTGTCGTGATGTCATACTCAGGAATTTATTTATTTATTTTTTTTACTGTCCAAAGGGTGGATAACTCCCATTACAAATGGCTCCTGGAAGAATAAGTGTCCTAATAATATTCTTCTGCATGACAGAGATAATTACAGAAGCATCTCTGATGCTGCAAAGGGAATTCAAGTGGGTTTTGCTTACACGTCGCTCCTTTCACCATTCTTTGTTTTGAAGGTTAAGGGAAATGCAGAAATAAAGTTTTCTTTTCATAATAGCAGCTTTCATAAACGAGAAGGTCTCTTTGTACAACTGTTGCGCTGGATTGCTGCATTCGCTTCCTGCTCAGCTGAAAGGTTGTCTGCCCTGTTGGAAGGCCATAATTAAAGATGTCCTACTGCTGCTGGTAGGGAGGCCGAATGCTTCTGTTCCGTTTGCATTCGGGGACTTCACAATGACAAATGGAATGTTATAGAGGGCTGAGATGTGGACGAGCTGCCTCAGCAAACCAAACTAGCAAATATCAGACCTTCTCTGCTGACTGTATACAGTCTTTTCAATAAATATGTAATGGCTGAGAAATCCTTAACTGGAGTTCGTTGCTGTGCAGGCTTTACTGCCCTTCCATGCCATTGTGTGAGCAAAGGCAAGAGATTTGGCCGTGTGAGGTCCGGAGGTGCCTCTAGATCTTATTATTCTTATTTGAAAGTGGGATTGCACAGTGGGTGCAGTCTCTGATATTTTTTTTTTTTTTGCTGGTATCCTCAGCCATATTGTGGGAGTTCAATGCCGTATACCCAGGCGTTTGTATGGACTGCAGTGATTCTTCCTAGTTATGCTGTTTGCTAGCCACAGATTCCTTTTCCTATGCCAAGATGCTTTTTTAATCCCCTTTTCTTGCTCCCCCGATCCTCAAAATCTTCTGTTCCATCATCTGCCTTTTCTACCTTTGTTGCGCCAGCTGACCCCTCGCTGGCCGTGGGTCCCGGTCAGTCGTTGATGTGTCGCGACGCCGGATCGCTCACGACTCCTTTTGGGATTTATTGCAAGTCATTGCTTCTTGATCGCAATATTGCGTCCCCCACACCCCCGCCCCAGCCCGGCTCTTTGCCGCATGGACTGTGGATTCATCGCGAGCCTGCAACATAATCTGTGTCCAGCTAAAAGCAGCTTCTTTTTCTTTCTCTCTTTTTTCTTTTTTTTCTGACTTGTAGTACAAGGATATAGCATTGGGTGGCTAGTAAGAAGGCAACTTCACCAGCACTTGCCTTAATTGAATTACTTTTTTCAATGATTGAAGATTATACGGAGTTTAGCAGTTTTAAATATGCTAATCTTTCCTGAAAAGGCAGAGAGAGCTCTGTGCTGGGGGATTAGATAGAGCTATTGTGGGGAGGGGAAAAATATGCTTCTTACTGCCTTTGATCTTGCTTTATCAGGTGATTTTCATCAGTCCTAATGCCTCAAGTTTAAGAAATTAGGATTTTTGGGTCACATCAGTGTGCACATTACCTGTGTTAGGGTAGCTATATGGTATCTATTCAAATATTAATAACATCTTTAGTTTTATCTTGCATAGGAACACCTCTACTTCTTAATACATGTTTTTTTTTGATGGAATGGGCAGAACTGAATGCTGGGGCACCACAACAGAAATATTCTTTCATCACGTGGGTTTATGCTGCAGCTTTTATTGGCGAGCAAGTCTGAAGGGCATTAATATGTACAGAAAGCAAAATAAGTCCTTGTTGTCTCTTTCTCCTGGCATTTCTGGATTGCATAAGATTTTTTGAATGTTAATTTGTTCTAATTTTCTTTATCAGGAACTGAGATTTTTAATATTGAGAAAACTAAGTACAATATAATAACTTGAGGGACATAACTGTTTGGAAACCACTAATGAAGTGTACTGTTGCGTAACGATGTTGGTACAGGCCCTGCTGAACAGTGTGATGTGTCTTATTAGGTAACTGGGGAACTGCAGGTGGTTTGTGTGTGACATGAAGCTGGTGTGACCCTGGTCCCAGCTCAGCCCATCTGCAGGGACTGGTATCGTTGGGCGACTTCCAACTCCCTTCTTGTTAAGGAATTCCCAGTCTTGCAAGCTCCAGAAGCTACTAACTCGTCCCACTGGTGGTTTAAAATCTTCTCCCCTTCCTTCCTGTTAATTTTTTGATGTCTTGGTTTTCCTGTGGCTGGGCCTTCAGATATTTGAGTTGATATTTGGACTATCTGCGTTTTCCAGAAGTCGCTGAACTTCATTTTCTTGGATGTATCTGGAGGCTGAATATTATCCTGGTTCTTTCATTTCTCCATTCCTGAAACAGCCCTTCTTACAGCAATGTCTGGAAGAAGCACATCAGACTTGGAGAAAAAGACTGTAGTGTTTTGTGATGCCTGTTCTTATGGGGCCTTTTGGTCCCTGACTATTTGTGGAAGCCGGATCTTTTCTTCAAAGGAAGAATAGCTGCGTCTTTCTGCACTTTGGTTTGTTTTTCTGTCTGTATCGAAGAAATAATTTGTGAACTTGGAAGGAAAGTATCTTCTTATCCCTTGATGTAAAATAATGGGTTTAATATCTGCAGTTGTTGGGGTGTTTGGTGGTACTTGGCACTTTCTTGGCACATAATCCAGGTTCTAAAAAGCTGAAGCTCTAAATGAGACTAACAGGAACAAAGGTGAGGAACCTCATCTGAAGACACCCTTGGTGGGAGATGCAGCATTTGGAAGTGATCAGAGCCAATAGTTGTCAGCCATTCTTCTCTAATTCACTGATAATTAAAAATCTGTAATCTGTGAGGAAATAACTACCTTCCTATTTACCTGATAATTCAGTCCAGGTGTTCAAAGGCATTTGTGGTGTTCATGCATGTACAAATACCTGTTGTATACACTACAGATTAAAAAACACCAAACCAATGAACCAAACCAAGCAAACAGAAACTCTCAATGGCTTGAAACACGGCTCAGAAGAAATGAAATTTCGTTGTCTCGTGTTACCATCAGATTTTTTTTTTTAGACAACCTGCAAAACTCACCTATGAGTCCTGTCACCTGCAAGAACAGTGACCTGGTGACAGACAAAGGTTTCTGAAGGGTATGGGGGCTCTGGTGCATTTGTTCTGGTGTGGAACAGGATGGGACAAGGCTAAAAGCACCATTTTGAAAATGAACTGCTATAACCAAAATAATGACGCCTTTGACGCATTAGGATAAATTATATATGGAACTAGTCTAAATGTAAAAAGTGTGTCTCAGGAAACAAACGTCGGTGAAAGTACAGACTGACAATGTAAGTAGAATTTTTCAGGTCCGTTTCCTTATTTATTTACCGAGCTTACACAAAGAGAAAAGCTAAACGGATTCTTTGTTTTCCCCTCAGCATAAAGCAAACTCTTTTGGGCCTAATATATTGTACAGCCCTGGGACAGCAAACAATTGAATCAATTACATCAGATATTTTCTTCTTCTGTTCAGAATAAATATGTTTTGGAATATTTGAGTAATATTAACTGAAAAAAAAAAGACTTTTTTGTGTGTTTCAGTAGTATTTAACTCTCATCCAAGTGCAGCTTCGTGCATCACAAAGGAAAAATGCTAATCTGGGAAGCAAATGTTATATGAAACTAAACGTAAATCAATGTTTTTCACCCGTGTGAACTATGTAATGGTTCAGTAGATGTGTATGTGAGTATGTACATATATTATAGTTGGAAAACATCAGACTTAGTGCAAAGGCCATACTGAGTGGTGTGCAGCCTTCTGGGTTGGAAGTTGTCAACAGGTTNTGAAAGTACAGACTGACAATGTAAGTAGAATTTTTCAGGTCCGTTTCCTTATTTATTTACCGAGCTTACACAAAGAGAAAAGCTAAACGGATTCTTTGTTTTCCCCTCAGCATAAAGCAAACTCTTTTGGGCCTATTATATTGTACGGCCCTGGGACAGCAAACAATTGAATCAATTACATCAGATATTTTCTTCTTCTGTTCAGAATAAATATGTTTTGGAATATTTGAGTAATATTAACTGAAAAAAAAAGACTTTTTTGTGTGTTTCAGTAGTATTTAACTCTAACCCAAATGCAGCTTCGTGCATCACGAAGGAAAAATGACAATCTGGGAAGCAAATGTTACATGAAACTAAACCTAAATAAGTGTTTTTCACCCGTATGATCTATGTAATGGTTCAGTAGATGTGTATGTGAGTATGTACATATATTATAGTTGGAAAACATCAGACTTAGTGCAAAGGCCATACTGAGTGGTGTGCAGCCTTCTGGGTTGGAAGTTGTCAACAGGTTAAAAAAATTAAGAAAATAATGAACTGTAGATACGAAGTAGGATCAAAATTGGGGGCTTAAGTGCAAAGACTTCCTACTTCTGATGTTGCATGCAACTCGATGACCATAAAATGTGCTACTGAAACCTCCCTAGCTGGATATATAGACCTATTTTTTGCATGCAACCAAGTTCTTGAGCCCTTTGCTCCGTTCTGGCAGCCTCCTGTTGAGTCTGTCAAACAGAGTTCAGCCTTCAGATTCGGAAGGAAGCCCTTATTCAACCGCACAGCACAATAGTGCCATTTGTTTAATTTGACTTTTTAGAAGGAGGGTGTAACTCGCCTTTTGTGTTCCCTGTTAGCAGGTTCTTTCTGCTAGGCCGCTGTAAATTGGGATGAGTTGGGGCTGCCAGAATTTCAGGGCACGGTTTCCCCCGTCCGCTTGTGTCATTTGAAAAGGCTTCTTGGACTCCTGGCATAGTCAGGGTGATGCTGATGGGTTTAGTTACAGCGTATGTGTGCAGAGCTGGGGGATACGCTGTGTAACGTCTTGAAGTTTGGCTTGTGAAGGATTTTTACAAAGTGAAGGTTCTCAGTAGTGATAAGAACCAGTTAAAGAGCGCGTGCTCCAAAGCCTCTTTCCTTCTGCTGGGGCACGTTTTGTTGATGTTAAAATGTTGTCCATGTTATAACTGTGTAATTTTGTCCATGTTCTAACGTTCTCCTTTGGTCTCATCACAACAACGAGAGCTGGAAATGCCACTTTCTACTGTGCTGGAGTCTAACTGGTAAATCTGCAAGCAAATCCTCCTTGACCTTGGCTGCTTTCACCAGTACAGGTGCCTGGCTAAGTACATGTGCAAACTGGCATTGCCCATGGTCGTTGTCTCCATTTTAACGCAGAGTTGGGGCATTATTTTAAGAGTTTCCATGACTTGCTGCCCGTATCCCCTGGAGATGCCACACAGCTATTCTGAGATTTACAGGCTCATGGTGTTCTCTTATCCAGACATGTGTAGGTGTCACCAGCACCCAGATTTCAGGTTTTGCTTTAAATCTAAACCATATTTGCCCAGAACTGAAAGAGTTGGGATGAAATCTTGGAGCAAAGTTGATGAGCAGGTGGTTATTTTGCCTTCAGACATGGCCAGAACCGGCTGCGTCAGTGGAAGGTGCGGGTAAACCTGCGGAGAAAATGTTCTTAACTTTCACTTGGTCTTCTATCTCGAATTGTGACTGCTTAAACCTCTGTACTATTGTTCGTGACCATATAAATTAATGCTACCTAGAAGGATAAGTGATGGTTTTCAATGATTTGCTTCTAGGGGAGCAATCAGCAATTGCTGCAGGAAAAAAAAAATCCCCAAAATACCCACTCCAATGTTTCTGTAATTAATGCAGAGGCCGGTTTATTCCATTCCTCTAAGTGCTTCCTGCCACGCTTCCTGTACTTGCCTCTGTCTAGGTCTGAGTTACAGCCAGGTCATTTTCTTCACGTTCTTGATGTGTGTGACACAAAGGGAAGGGAAATTAAACCCGGTATAGATGCGTAGCCAAAAGGAGAGGGGCCCCAGGAGGGTGCAGTCTCGCCGGCCGAGCTCCAAGCGGCGGCTGATGCAGGATTGACAAGATTCCCATCCATTTGATCTCTGCCAAGGGGCTGAAGTAGCTGCTGCCGAAGTTGAGGCGAGTGAATTCCTGCGAACAAGCCGAGTATTCGCCCCTGCAGAGGCTCTGAAGGTGCCTGCGCGGAAATGGGCATCAGCGTCGTATTAATCTGAGCGCAGGAGTGTTCCTCTGCAGCTTGTAGCGCCAGGCACTTCATTTGTTTTAATGAACATGTTGCCTTCTCTGGGAGTAGAAAATATTCGCTCATTACCGACTCTGTCCTCTTCTGCCAGCACAGAAATGGCCATGAGAAACCCGACTTGTCAGTGATGGGAGGATATATATTTTTTTAATGGCCTGACGGAAGGCTTAGCAGAGGAATCAGAACTAGATGAGCGATTGAAAATCATCCCGTGGATGTCTGAGGTGGCGGAGGAAATGGAGGGGAGGAAATTTATTGTAAGTGCTGCGAGCAAAAGCGTAGCGTGCGCACAGAGATCGATAAATCTTGGCGAGCTCAGAGCCAGGGTAGAGGGCGGTGGATTAGAAATGCAGGTAAGAGGAGAACACTCGCTGTTGGAGAAGCAACCGAATCTCCAGGTTATGTTTCCCTGATGGGCACAGTCAGTATTGTGAAAGTGGATGAGCAGGGCTTAACTTTCGTGTAGAACAGAATTAATTGGCGGTGAAACACTGTCCTGCAGTGTATTCAGTTTCGAGGGGAGTTCTGACCCCTTCTCGACTTTACTAGGCAGGTCTTTTTGCTAGAGATTTGGTGCCTTATTTGCCTTGTCTGTATTCCCTGATTTGTATTTTTTCCCCCTGATTTCAGGCTGATGCGTTTGCTGCTGAAGGAAGTTTTGAGTGTTGCGTCCTTGGCTCCCTCAAAATGGCTGAAAAATCACTTACATCTGCATAAAAAGCCAGGATGGCTTTACTAAAGCTGAGCTTCTGCCGCTTATTTGGATAAAGCTGCAGGTGAATCTTTGAGCTTAGCAGCTGAGCACAGCTGGAGGAGGTTCAAACTGCAATGGGTCAAGTTTGGGTTTGATGTATCCTCGCGAGGAAATCCTAAGAATTTTCTCGTAAGGCGTTCAGAGGTCAGGGAGAAACACAAAGAGGTTTTTGCAGGGTGGGTCTTTTCCAGACCCCCTGACTGGTTCAAGTTCGTACAATTCCTTCTCAGCTTTCCAAGCTGCCTCTTAATATCAGTTCTTTATGCATTCAGTCTGTAATTATGCTCTTATTCTTTCTGTTCTTCCAACTTCTTTTTTTTCTAGTTGAGTTTGCTTAGCACAAAAGGCAAGAGATGTCATTGGAGTGGCTTTTATCTACCATCACACCATTAACTTTGTGACCGTAGTTCTCTTCCACTTCTTTATTTTTAGTTGCTGTTAAACCTCAGCGTAACTTGGAGAAGGGGGTAGGTTTTTTTTCTTGAAACTGCATAAACAGTAGGCAGATCAAAAGCTCGTGTCCCATAAAATTTACCTCTTTATTTGGATGCTGTAGCATAATAGATGACTTGAAAAATTCTTTTCCCAGTGAAAACGTCACAATCTTTTAATCATCTGCTGGTTTGGTGTTAAATCCTTTCCCTTTTCTCTGTTGAAGAGCGCATAGGGGCTCATAGGTTGGTTGTTTATAGGCTTGGTGGACAGCAACTAATCTACAGTTAATACAGTTTTGACCGTAAGAATTCTACGATTTTGCTTAAAAATACAAGAAAAAAATTTATTTTTTTCTCTGGAAAACAGTTGGGTTTTCCCCCAAGTCATTGAACTGCAGAATATATGCTAAAATCAAGAGGAACCTTGTGTGAATTACCACTTGCATTCCCTCCATCTAGGAGTGAAGTAAGTCCTGCCATCTAGAAATGATATTTTAGACTCTTGTTGCAGTCTGTGCAGCTAAGAATGAGTCGAAAACCTCGAGATCTGCTTGGTTTCAGCTTAAATGAATCCTCGGCGTTTCCAGCGTGCCACAAGTGAGAACCATTATCTTCCTTGGAAGGTGGAGGAGCCGTGTACCCTGGGCAAGGGCTGATCCCAGAAAGGGCAAAGACTTTCCAGCTTTACCCTTTGGAAAGTGGAGAGGGGGAGAAAATCTCCTACGTTAAATATTTTCAACGATTTTCAAAACAGCTCCATGCTTTGCTTTTTCCCCAATTTGATGCTTCTCAAGCGCTTGCCTAAAATACCCGACTCAACAATTGGGTATCTCCGCACCGCTTCTTTTTGTAGGTGATTCCCCGTTGCCAGCCATACAGCAGGTGTAGTATTTGCTGTACTTGTCGGGAGGTCTTTTATGAATCTTAATTTTAAACAAATGTGGCCATCTGTGCTTGGTCTTATGTCTTTGAGGTCCTCGCAGAACCTGGCTCTGTGGCTACAACAGCCTGAAAACCCCGCATTTCCTCCCGTGCACATTTATACAGCTAGAATTGGAAACAAGTCTTCTCTGTGTGTCTTGGAGAGTAAATATTATAGTTACATAGAAACTGAACTAGCGTTTGTCCTTAGAGCCCGTATATGAGGGGATTCATCCTCTGGAAATACTGCTGGAGGAGAATATTTATTTCAAGATATTGTATCCCAGCTGGAGTGGAGATAATTCTCCTCTAAAGTGTATTCTGCTTCAAACCCAATTTCTCATACAAGTGCTTTCTTTTTCTTTTTTCTATAGTTGAACTCTACAATTCTTTTTTTTTGAGTAACCTTTTTCTAGAAAAGGTCAGAATAAAATAATTTTTTTTTAAAAAGGCACTTGTTCCATTAACTCTCTGGAACCAGATTCCTATATTTTAAAAAGATTAACTTTTAAAAATTCTTATTTAGATGAGTATTAAACCTCAGGTCTGCAGCCCCTCAGGTTCTATGGCTTCTTTCCAAGGCCTTTGTGAAACGCAACTGGGGAAAAACAAGTTTGTTGGCTTCAGCTCCCTACGGAGAGCTCTGTGTTGCAGGGAATTCTCAGGCTGAAAATTGTGCTGGATTAACGTTGCTTAATTTGCCAGATGAACATCATTTGAGTTTGAAGTCCTTAATTTGCAGAGCGCGCGGGCGGAGTGTCGAGTGTCCGTGCTGGTGGCCTCGCTTCGGTCCCCAGGAGGAGAGTGTCCCAGCTCAGGAGCGGCGTTGTGAAGGAGAAACGAGTCGTGTGGTGTCAGGATACGCCGCTTTTAAATTCTTAATGTTGGTTTTTGTAGGTATTTGTTGCTGTGTGTTGCCTGGACTTGTGTCTGAGGAGCCTGGAATGTGCGACTCCTTACACTGTGCTGTTCTCAAATTCTACATATTTTTTGGCTTCTGTGCTCAAAAAAGGAATTGTGGTTGATTTTTTTTTTTTTGGTACTGAAAACAGGGTTCTGTGCTGCTCTTGTACCGTGTACTCATATACATGTTCTCCTCTATTTTGGTCTCATTTCTTTTCCTCCTGTGTTGCTGCGGAGTTGCATCATGCAGGCCACCCCAGGCGTATTGTTGTGCACATGCCCGGTTATTTTTGCAGCGGTCCCCAGGTGTTCTCCACAACCATCCTTGTCAGCTCGGATCAGCAGCCGCTGGCTGGATCCGTGCCCTGCTTTGGGGAGAGGTGCGTTTAGTGCAAGCGCACAGAATGTACTCTCAGCATTTCTTTGCCTCCTTAGAAGCCGGGCTGCATCGACCTTAAATCAGGACTATTTTAAGACCTTGTTCAAGCTTCGTTCTGAAGAAATACCCACCTGAAGAATGAGTTTGGGGGAAGATGTGGAAGCCGTCCTGAGGTTCTCATGTGGAAACAGGAAAGGTTCAAGTCTTAGACCTTCCAGAGCTGCCCAGAAGATGTTCTGGGAAGAAGATGGAGCCACTGAGGGGGAACCTATATTCTTATTTTTATTATTTTCTCCTTCCCTTATGCAGGACAGAAGTTGCTACAGTGGGAGAGGGCAGAGTTTTCTTTGGTGGTCACGAGAGGTAGAAGTATTTGCTTGTTTTGTCGGGTGGGGAAATGTTAGGCTAAACCTAAATTAGTTAAAGCACTGAGGGAAGTCAGTAGTAATCCCCAGCCTTTTAATAGGTCCTCTGAAACTTCTCTAATTTGTCGCTTCAAAGGCTGACTTACCATTGCTTGGTGTGCTTTCAAGGGCAAAATGTATTTAGGAAGATGGCAGTAGCTGGTTTTAAGGACTCGGGGAACCGATGATTCGATTCCCTGAGCTAAATGACGGTATATGCTGGTTTAGTTTGCATCAGAATAATGTTTAGTGCTGAAAAGAGTAGAAACCATGAATGTTTCACTCCAGAAATGGATACTCAGGTGGCTGCCCATGTGGTCTCCTTCCTGCAGCCGTTTTCTGCCTGACGATATTGCCATCTTAACATTCCTTGCCGTAGCTATAGGAAATCTTGTGTCTTATATAGCATGATACCATGAAGGAGGAATTTCTCCTGAGAGACAGACTTAATCTGCACTATCTTCTCTCTCACCATTTGCTGTGTGGATTTTTAATCGAATTTTCTCTAACTCACCAGCGTCAGTTGCATCTTATAATACAGATTTTTGGATTTATCTGACTTTAGCTCATTAAGTAATATTTAACACGGGGCAGAGGCGGATTATGTGGGAACAGAGGATAAAGACAGGTTGTATTCCACATAGTTATTTAGAGGAGAAACTAGAAAATAAACATTTGGAGTCCCATAGTGGGCTCGATTCTGGGCTATATGCTTTGTAACAGTTATCAAGATTTTTTCTAATGTGTGTTTTTGTGTCAAACCTGTTAACACAAACAGCTGCTGGCAGGAAGAAAGGGCAATATCCGTATTTGCCGAGCTTGCAACTGGGCTGAAGAAGTTGTCTACCCGGAGAAGAAATCGAAAGATTTATTAGGAGGGGATCGAGGCATTGTGGAAAGACAGTGTCGGGTAATTGTGGCTCTAAAGAACCTAAATGAAGCCTTGTGGGTTAGGAAGAATGGACAAGAATAGATAAAGCTCAAGCAGGATGGCAGATGTGCTCATGCTGTATTTCATAACCACTGCAGAGAGCGTAGTTTAATTAGGAAGGCATCATCTGTAGGAAAAGGTGATGAACCAACCTTCAGATAATCAAATATTACCGAAAAAACTTGGGTCAGAGCAGCACATTCACCTGGTTTTGTTTGCAGAAATAGGAGTTTTTCCCCAAAGGCAGCACGATAGGGAGAGACAGGTGGGCTGTTCTTGGAAAATTCAGATTATTCCTCTCACAGCAGCGAGTCTGGCTCTTCCTTTGAAGATAATGGAGACAGAACAGATTGTGTTCACCCAAGTTGAAGGTTTAGCCGTCATGGTATAGAGACTTTTCTGGATGGCAGAGGAAGGAGGCGCATTCATATGGTATTGAGGTGTGGGGCAGAGGTGAACTGTGAAATAGAACTTGCAAACCCCAAAGAAATTTCCAGATACTTCCAACAATTAAAAAGCCAGTGGTTTACGTAGAGGGAGTGCTTTTGTTTGGCTTTTATGTATAAATTTCTATGTATATAATAGAGAAAGGGATGCGGCAATATAAAAAGCGAACCTGCAACGTGCTGAATTTTTCCAGCTATTCAGGCAGAAGTTACCTTAGAACCCTTTCCAGAAATGAATAATCCAAATGGTTCTCTTAGCTGGCAAAGATAATACTTCACAGATCTGTATTGTGCTATTTCATTACAGGCTTCATTGAGATTCTTCTCCGGTTTGCTTTAAGAGGCCAGAATCGGAGATTTCTCTCATAAAGGTATTTGGAATAGGGAATTGCTTTTTCTTTTGTAGGGAGCAGGAACCCCTGTCAGAAGGGTGTAGAAGGCTGGATAGATGTTTGAAGCAGATAAGTAGTTTTCCATTACAATATAAAAAACGTAGAAACAAATCTACTCAGATCCTGTACTGACTAGATTTGGAGCTGAGAATGCAAGATAGAGGATTAATCATTTTAAGTGTGTAGGAATAAGAATATGGATTTATTTTTTTTCTGAGTTAACACTTTCAGAGGTGCTTTGAACAGCTGGTGAGCAGAAAGGATGAATTTTAATTCATGGGAGTGGTGTCTTGCTCTCAAGATCAGGGTGCATTTACGTGAGGTTGCAATAGGCTTCACATAAAGCTCCTGTAGAACTATAGATTAAATATTGACTAAAATGGACACCACTGGTTACAACGGGTGACTTCGCATAATATTGGGCGTTTGCATTAGCATGGGTGAATTTTACCCTTATCTGCATCCGTAACGGGGCAGAGAATTACTGTGCTTTATGTAGGTGTTAGGAGGGTGGTGTTTCTCATCAAACCTGGGTTGTTTTATGAATCTAAACCAAGAATTCCTTAAACTAAGGGCGTCATTCCAATGAACCGTGTCTCAAATCTCCTTCCTCGCTTGAGATGTGTTGTCCTTAAAGGTGCAAAATTCAAACACCCTATTTCTTTGAATCGTCCTAGTATTCGCTGAATTTTTTAAAATATATGTATAAGCTTAGTATTTTATATTAGCGAGGCCCTCCCAGCTGTGGAGTCTTTCCGAGTAAGTGAAATAAATGAGAGTTTGTAGCTTTTTTCCCCTAAGGGTTGCTCGTTTTTTACTGATTTGATTCCTCTAGTTATCAGTTGACTTCCACATGAACATGGCAGGATTTGGGGGGTTCAAAGCTGTGAAAGAGATAGCGAGGGACGTTCCATCACCCGCATTCCTCTCTTCCATTTTGTACGAGCACAGGATACCAATTAAAAGGTTAATTAAACATTATCCCAAGACCCACTGTGGTATTGTGGAGGTGTCCTGAAGTTTGAACCACGTTGCTTACACTGAGCTCTTCCAGGTTTGTATTCGTGCCGTTCCATTTCCTAATATATTTACCGCTTCTAAATAGAATCTGTCTCGGTGTTTTGTAGTTGGAAACACCTTTTAATGAGTTAATTAGTCACTGTTGAGATGTTTTTAAGTAGAGGCATTTCATGTGTTGTCCGGTTTGCAGGATCTAATGAGTATTTTGTGCGACTCTCCCTAGACAGATGAGTTAAAACCTTTGCACCTTGTAATTCAATTGATGTATTATTGCTAGAGGCAGTTTGCTTGGATAGTTCCTGAGATGAAAAATAAATTATTTGTATTTTTTTTAGAGAAAAGATGAATTGCTTAGTCAAGAAATTTCTTCACAGTCCCTTAAAACTTTTATCAAAGTTATTTACACTATTTTATGAACCTTTGTTGGAGACCATCCTTTTTCTCCCCCACATTTTTCCATGAAATCTATATGGTTGAGGAGCAACCCCAAAGACCGTACTGTTCTATTACTAGTATCTAATAAATTATTTTTCCTTCTTTAAGATGATATGTAGAGTATTGAGGCTGCTCTAGAACCAGGGAATGAGGCGTCCCCTTGTATCAGCAGCTTCATGTCCTGTGTTTCAAGTGGGAAGACTAAAACCTCCAACTAGAAGGAAAACAGAGAACCCGAAGGTTAAAACTCAGCTGCTCTATCTCAAGTGGCAGGAATTGGGGTGTCCTGGGAGGATCTTGCAGATGTCCCAGCTGCTGAACCCGACTCAAATAGTTTGCCTTTAGTAGGCGAAATTATCAATATTTTAATTTGAAACTTTCCTCCTTATTTTTTTGCCCTAAACTTCATTGGAAAGTTCTACTGCGTCTTCCAGTGTAGAGTTCGGTGCCGCTTTTTCTTCAAGTGAAAATTGGAGATTTTTCTGCAGACTCAAGTTCTTTTAATGCCGTTTCTGCAGTGTTGAGGCGTGGGATGGGCCTTGAAGAAAATCACCCGGATTTGATGCCTTCGTGCCGTGGTAATAAAACTCACAGAGGGAATTCAATTTTCTTCTTGGCATACCTGTAATGACTTAGTGTTTCTATAGAATCTATTTATGTGCTAAATTAACAGGACTCTTTGTGACCTGTTCAGTGAAGTGCTTGATTTACCGTCTCAATTTGGAGCTGAGAGAAGGTGCCGTTTTGCTTCGATAATCCTGAAATCTAAAATTAAGGTATTTTGCTTTGCAGTGACTATTGAACTTCATCCCAATTTCGTTTTAGCTTTTTGTAAGATATTTTTGGTCAATTTATTGGGGGGGAAAAAAAAAAGTGATAAACACTGTATTAACTTTATTAATAGACTGGATTAAAACTTCACGCCTAGTTAAGCAGCCCAGTTAGTTGGAGCGGCTGAGCACGTCCGCATCGAGACTTTCCACACATGTTGAATCGCTTCATTAGCACTCATTGACTTTCACTGTCAATAAATATGGGTTGAAGAAGTTTCTTAGGGGACAGTTTGGTATTCGGGATGGCAAAACATGCTTTTAAAATTGAATCAAACAGCTTTTTCCCCTTCTCGCTATCCAAACTTTTCGATCGCCTTTCTTCTCCTGTTGATTTCTGTCTATATTTTCTTCTCTAGAGCAGATGTGACTCATTTTGTATCTGATGAAACAGCTTTTCATGCACATTAATCCAAATATTTATAGCTGGTGATGCTGTTGCTTTTAGATAATGTTCCCCAAAGCACCAACATGTAGAGAACATTGGACTGACCATCTATTTCTCCCATGTGTCCATATTCTGAAATATTATAGTAGGAATAAATTCACATCTCCCTCTTTGGCATTTTCAGTACAGGGGTGAACTGCACAAATAATTTTTGATCAGGACTTGTTTTAGGGAAGAAGCATCAAATATGCTTCATTGAAGCTTTGTAACCAATTGTAATTTGTAATTAACGTAAAATTATTTGGTTCTAGAACCTTATGCCTTAAATTAAAAGATTTGCAGCACTGGAATTTGGATGCTCCAAATGTTAGAATGAAAAATAACCTGTTACAATCCTGGGACTCTGTACCGAAGAAGAAAAGGAAAATAAGCCGAGCTTACCCGGGAAGGAGCAGCTGAAACTGGTGGTTTCAGGTGGGAAATCATCAGACATGGCAACAAATCTTTTTACCGATGTAATTTCTAGTGTTTGTATTGTGGTTGTCACTGATAATGCTCAAATCTCAGGAGAAGATGGAAGACGCAAAGAAAAATTCAGGATTTCTGAAAGTCTTTCAGTACTTTTGCATAGAGGGGCAGAATCTGTCATGTTACTACATTGTGTTCCTCAGATATTAATATTTGTAAGGAACGGACATGGCTCTTTGTGGTGCACTACGCAGAGATAATGAAATAGATAACTTTGCAGGGAAACAACAGCACGATATAATTCAGAAGAATCTAGAGGAGTATTCTCATATTAGGTGTTGTATTAGCACATCATTTTTAGTTTATCCTATTTTAGCACAAACTATTTTTCAAAAACATTGTGTAATATTTTATTAAACTTCTGCTCATATCCACCTAAAGCTCACAAATTTCGGAGAAGCAGAATGAAGTCCTGAATATTTATTTTTACTCCTAACGTCTCATTCCGAAAGCCATCGTAATTGCAAGAGAGGGAAACGATTGCGTCCATTTTGACTTTATGCCGATATGAAATATTCAGAGCGGTTTTCTGAATGTGGAAATGTCATTTTTTACAGTCACTGTTTTGCTTGAATCTTGTGCTTTTGGTGATTCCCCTTTTGCAGGAGGAGCCCAGGGCTGAGCAAAAGCTGCTTTTACCATAACCCAGCAGATCCACATCCAATATAATGACTGTCCAAAGTGGCTTAATTACTTTTGATCTGCGTAGGTAGCGTTTTACATCTTCCACGTCTTTTATGAGCAGATAATTAGATATTTAAAAATAAAATACTGGGGTGTAAAAATTGGATCTTATGAGTGGTTAATTACTGCAGGCCTCCTTGTGGATTTTTGCTCAGTTTCTATGTAGGACGTGCTTCAAAAAGTGAATTAATCCCCATAGGCTTTAACTACCATCGTATATATAAAGTGCATATTAAGCTACGCTTGCACGACAATAATAGAACTTAAATATTGGTCTTTTAAACTTGATAAGCTCGAATTTTTGTGTAAGAAGCAAGTGGACCATTAAAGCAGTTGAAAAAATAAAGCCGACCCCAACCAAACCACCACCCGGTTAATAAACAAACGTGCAGTTAAAATTAGAAGGTAGAGTAAATATTTAATACAGCAAACTTGCCTTCTCTTGGCTTTATTCTATGAATTTAGCTTAGAAACCGTTGATGGGCTTAGAAGTGACTTGGTGTTTTGTATGTCTTGCATGTCTCAATAATCGATGTGTTGCTTCACTAAAATGTTGAGCGGTATGACTTGCCAAGAGCTCTTTTTGAAACCACCTGACCCGAGGGCTAAATAATAAATTGGGACCGAAATTGTACCTAAAATGTGGTGTAACATTAGTGCATAAAGGTAGAAATACAGCGAGGTGTCTCGAAGAGCGTTTAATTTGTCTGGATGTGCTGACAGCCAAGCTGTGTGTTTTATTATATCGGGGAATAAACTGGAACACGGTTAAGTAGAATTGTTCTGGAATTTCAACCTGAACACCCCACTCAAAAATTGGTTATTTGTCCAAAAATTGCATTATTAAGGAAATACTTCAAAGTGTTGTGGGGATTATTGAAATGGTAAAAAGTCAGAACCCTTCTCCACATGCTCACCCTGGTGCCATTCTGTCTTTAGTAATGGAATATTTTATTCATTCTTTGTTATATCTATATCTATCTATCTAGGCAGCTATTCACAACTAAACTGCAGCTTTACTGCCCAAGGTCCAGTGCTGTTCTTCCTCCTCCTCTTCCCCCATCATCCTCTAACTCCCCTGCCTCCCACATCTGGTTTTAAATGTGTTGTGTGCGTGGTTTTTCATTTTTCTTTTTCCCCACAAAAACGTACATCCCGATAACAGCGTAATATTGGAGATGATTGTACGGTCTGATAGTATTTCCAAGTGTTCTTATAGTTTCTTTAAGGTGCTGCTTTGCATTATCAAGATTTATGCTGAGGCTCGAAGAGTCGTTAAAATCCTTTGGGAGAGTATTTTAATCCTGATGGGAAATGTGTTTTAAAAAGCTTTATCTCTGTAGGATAAGAAGGAAAGCTTAAATCTTCAGGCTGTGGTGAAAAATATCTTCATGACACTGAACGTGGGAGGTTTTTATCATTCCTGGTAAATAATAAGAAGAGACCGTGCAGCAGTCTTTGAAATGTAAAGGTGACCTGTGAGTACCTTTAGTTAATTAACTAAGCTCCATAGCTTTTTTTAATTCCTATTTTCCTGAAGATCTCACCTAGAAATGTGAGCACATCACCCGTCCCGTTCTCTGGTTGGTTTTAAAACATCTACCTGGTAACTGCCCCTTCTCCCTGCTGTGGGCAATAACAGTTACTCTTTGGGTTATTTTTTTTCAAAAGACTTTAAATGAGTAACATCAAATAGTGACGATTTTCCTTTTAGAAATATATGAAAGGTTGATATTTGGACACGTACACGTGCTCTTGAAATACGGGGGCTCTATTTAAACAAAAACCATGACTATCTATAAAAGGTAGCCTTGTAGCTTCCTGCTGGTTCTAGCCTAGTGAATCAGGGCTTAAGAAAGTCAGGAACAGAAACCGGTTTCCAGAATCTGTTCCCGAGAGCCATAGCGTAAAAAAAAATAATAGCGTAACAAAATTCAGCACAGGCCATAATGGAAGCAAAATAAGTAGTTTGTTTCCAGTTGAACTGATTTCACTCCCAGTCGCTGGAGCCTTGGTTTTCCTTGCGTCCGCTCTTGTCCCCGAAAGGATCGAGATCTGTGGCTTGAGCTGCTTAATGGGACACGATATCGAGTCCTCGTCACGTCTCTTGGAGTCTTCTAGATTTGCTGATGCTGAACTGATATTTGCGGATGGTGCTTCTGTACCACTTAAGAGCTGAAAGCGTTTGGGACCTTTCCTACAGGTATTTTGTTTCATTTTGGGCAAAACTCCCCAGTGTCCTTGTCCTTTTGTTTTGCTTATCTGGGGACTTACGGCTCCAGTTCTTGATGTTCCTGTAAGTTCATCTTGGGTTTATTCTTCCTCTTCTTGCTCTCTGGTCATTTGAATGAAGCTGCTTTTACCACGTTATGTAGCAATTAGGACGTACCATTCCGTTAATCCTCCTTATGTTGCTTCTTGTCGCGGGTTTTTACACACACAGTTCATTTGTACCGTTTTAGCGTTTTTGTTACAGGTCTTAACGAGACTGTAAAACCCTCTTCCCCCAAGGAAAAGCTCCTACTTTGGTCTACTATAGAAAATAGAAGACGGTTTCTGGCTTCCACGGCAGCTTGAAGAGTGTCCGTCTTCCAGAAACGGGCAGGATTCTGCTGCTCCAAAACTCAATTTCTTTCAGCCATATTGACGCAGAATATTTGGCCCTTGTGCCCAAAACGATGGAAGATTCAGAGCTCCGAATGTGAGAGATGACGGATGAAAACCGGAAGCGCTTCTCCTAAAGTGGCGTCGCGTAACTCCCCAGATGTTTTGTGTTACACCAGCTGAGGAAAACCGAAGTTGCCTGAGGGTCCTTTCTCTTGTGACGCTAATTTTGGCTCCGCGTTGCTTTTAGAAATCTTTGGAACGGTGAAAATAACCCTGGTTCTGTCATGTGGTTGACGTGGAACTCTGCAGAAATACAGGCAAGTGGCTTCACCTTCAGAACACGAGGCCCATATTTTAAAATGAATTTTTATAGCTGTGCTTAAGAGGTTCTACCCATCCTTTTTTAATTTACTATCATGACAGAGTCAAGTACCGTATTTTGCTTTCTGCACTTTTAATACACTTGCGAGCGTGGTGGAAAAAACAACAGCTTTTATATGAAACCTTTGCAGTGTCCAACTTCATTGTTTAAAAACCATCACAGCTACAGAATGTGAGTATGAGATGGAACTAGAGCCGCCCACCCATGTTCAGTGTTTCGTTTCTTCACTGAACGAGCACAACAAGATTTTTTGCGTTCTCTTGCATATATTTTTCATGTGGGGAGGAAAAGTAAACCTAATTACTGACAAACAGCCCCAAGAGTTAATGAAGCTATTTATCCCCGTGTATTTTTGTCACTGTCACAAGGCTTGGTGTGTATCCCGAGGGAAATCTCACCCATGCATTAATAATCAGTCATATTGTTCAACTTTTATCAACTCTGCCAGCGCTTATTAGGATTTAGTGGAAAAAAGTACCGAGTTTTAAGTCATTTAAACCTTCTACTCAGGCCATTCATAATCGCTCTCAAAATGTGGCTTAGTTTATTGCTGATAAATAGCTTTACCTGGAGTTTGGTATCTCTACCTTGCATCTCCCTCAGGAAATTAAATGTAGCTCACAGAGTAGCAAGTAAAACAAGATTCTGACATGTCTAAAGCACGCAAATCGGCTGATGTCGACTTAAAAAAAGGTCGATAACAGAAAATACTTTTTTCTGCCTCCTTCTTTCCCCTTTAGCTACTACAGGGCTTTAAATACAAGTGACAATTCTTTGCTTCTCTTGCTGGTCTTAAAATGCCTGGAGACAGCGCAAGCCATCCATATGGCGCCGAGTCCTTAGATCAGTGGCAGCGCAGACTTTTATCCAGTCGACCTTCATTATGGAGCTGTCAGCTGTAAAACATTTATTCTTTTCATGGCGTCTCATTCGGATCTCGCTGGACCGGTTGCCTAAAAGGCGGGATCCTTTGGGAGAATCATTGCTCTGCTCGTTCGAGGCGTTTTCTCGTCCGTTTTCTATCCCTCGGGAGCGCCTATATGAGGTTTAACGTAAGCTTAACGTGACTTCAGAGGGCGTCACGTTATTATATTGGGTAGTTTTTCAGGAGCTGCGGCGTCGGGGCCGCTGGGGCTTGTCGAAGCAAGATTCGGGGTGTGCTACTTGAAAGCAATTAGTGACTATCCTAACGAGGCTGTTCTGGCAGATGTTGCGCAAAAGGACCAGTGTTTGTTGGTCAGGAGAGCTGGGTGGGTCTCACCTGCATAAGGAGGCTGATAGTTTCTTATACAGTGAAAATGTGCTTTTAATTTTTTAATATTTTATGAGGATGTTCTCCTGAGTGTTTCCTGTTCTCTGTTCCCTCCCTATTACAGACACAATCTGTGAACAAGCGTTTCTCGGGGTCCGTGTCCCCCCACCGCAGCCAAGAGAGAAGCTCAGCAGCCAGTTGCAGGGACAGGACAATATTTTTCTCACCTTTCCTGGCCCACGCGTCCCCAAAAGTCTTTCAGAGTTATTAGGAAATGATCAGCAGGACACAAAATACTTGGAACATACCCTTCTTTAAAAGGGTGGGGTGAAAATTTGTGCAGCCTGGAGATGCTAAATTATTAAAATATAAGAATGAGCCAGCTCAGCTCTCAAAGTGGGAGGAGGAATCTTCTAGCGAGATGTGGCCGTAAAACCTCTCCCAGCACAACAAGGGGCTTTTCCACTTGTTGGTGTGTCTGCTCGCATCTTTTTGAGTGGCAGAAATGGTCACGGTTCCGCTCGGGCCTTTTTTTCACAGCAATAAGAGAAGCTTTCCTTGGGGAAGGGGAGTCTAACCTGAGATTTTTAGAGTTAAAACCAACCAAGTTGGTATTAACCAAGATCTGGAGCAAGATGTCGCTGCCCATGGCAGGGAGGTTGGACAAGATAGAGACTAGAATGTATTATTAACAGCGTTTTGCCAGCTTTAATCCCGAGGTTGTGTCTATAACCAGATGTTTAGCTGACCTAAAGTAAGGCCGAGAACTTCAAATTTAAGATGTGGACTAATCTTGAACTGCTAGGTTATGGAAAGCTGCTCTTCTTCCTCGCCTTGCTCTTTCTTCTTCCTCGCCTTGCTCTTTCTTCTTCCTCGCCTTGCTCGCTCTTCTTCCTCGCCTTGCTCGCTCTTCTTCCTCGCCTTGCTCGCTCTTCTTCCTCGCCTTGCTCTTCTTCCTCTCTCTCTCTTTTTTTGGAGAGAGAATAAGCCCTCAAATTTCTCTTTCTTGGATTGTATTGATTTCAGATTGGGAATGTAGTTTCACGGAGTTGATGTTTCCTTTGTATTTCCTATGCTAATTAAATTAGAGAGTTAAAAATAATCCGGAGCAGAGACCTGACCCAAACGAATCCTTTAATGAAGATACAGAGCCCCTCAAATTGCCTTGAATATATTCGCAGTTGTCTTGTCCTGCTATCTGCAGGGCTTTAACTAGTGAATAAGAAACTTGTTCCCATTCCATGGGCCAAAAATTAAATGTATATTGTGAGGGGCAACCTGGGTATTGAGGATGGTGTTTTACTGTTGAGACACGATCCTTTCCAGTTGGAGTCTGAGCTTGTTGAACCAGAGCTGGTGGTTTCCTTAGCAGAAAAGAAGCCGCTTTGGAAGAACTGATCTTAGTTAAGCCGCTGCTTTTGTCCAACACCAGCCTTCAAATGTTATAGACCCCAGGAAAAAAGGTTTTCTGGCTCAGAAAAGTGCCTCAACCTCGATTTCCTCCTGTCTTGGGTGAAATATTATGGCACAAACGGGGCCTCGTCGCTTCTGTTAGGAAAACAGCCCCTGTGTACGCACTCTTCTGAGGTACTCGAAGAAAAGGCTGACGGAAAATTAACATTAATGAGCTTTTCAGGCCAACGTGTCTTCTCATAGTCATCTTTTTTTATGAGGCCGTTACTGAAGTGTTAATCATTTGATTACTGGTTGTTGTAGATAAGGGAGTAATTGGTCCCCTTTTGTAAATTATGGAAATACTTGACAGGGAAGAGCAGGCGTGAAACCGCTTGTTTGTGTGGTTATTGCCTGGAGAGATTGACTGGAACTAAACCCCCTGTGCTCTGATGGCATCGGGGTTGTGACAAGATTAGATTGGCTGTTTGCCTCTCGGTTTCAAGGGCACGTCATCCGGACAGGTCTCCCGTCCCCGTGGAATTTGCCTAATTTTGGGCGTCGCTTGAAATGTATATTTGTCAGCTTCTATTAGAAGCCGTTAAAACGTGAATATTTGGCTGTAGCCAGGGAGAAGAGCTGAATCTTTGCCTCCTGAGTGAACAAAAGCGGTGTCTACTGTTTTGGGATGTTTTATTGAGACTTAAAGAACTGCTAATTTCATTGAAAAGTACGTTTTTTGCCACAACTCTTTATAACCCTTCAGGAAACTCACATCGTGCCCTCTGCCTCCTAAAGGACCAGCGCCGAGTGAACAGCAGCGCCTGTGAAATGCACGGTTGTTCCATCCTTTTTCATATATTTCGTATATTTAGTGTTTAAAACCAGGCCAAGTGGTGCTGCTCGTTTCCTTTCTTTGCGTCCCTGTTGTTGTGGCGTGTGCGAATAAGCCGCAGATGATACCGGGCGTTCCCAGGAGAGCTCCGTGCGCGCTCGTCTGCAGGGTGGGTGTCATTCCTCGTTAGATCACGCTCGTTCGCTCCGTTCCATCGCTTCCCTTCCCGCTGGTTTGCACCAGACACCCATAAATATTCATGGACGCTTCCTTACCAGCCGTTTAGGTTTGGATACTTAGCTGATGGTCTGTTCTACTTGGTGAAATTCACAGTTTGTTTTTATTTTAACGCCGGAGTGCTGTCTGCTGAGCTAAAAGGCCGATGTCACAGTTTCTGCTTTGGGAAGTGCTGAGGTGTTGAGGCTGTAAAATATTTCGCTGGGAAATTCAAACCAAAGGAAAATGGAAATTTCCTCCATGGCAAACGTTCCAACCACGCTGTGTCTTAATCCTAAAAACGAGGAGAGGTTGTCTTTGTACCTTAAGGTGCTGAGCTGTAGGAAAACTCGCTCAACTTGCCTTGGATAGAATCTTCGGAAGGACGAAGGGAATCGAATTTACAATGAGAAAATAAGTCATTTTTGCTTGTTAAGTTTCAGTATTTTAAAATACTCGGGCTCCAGAGGGCAAAGGGAGCATTTCTGAGACCACTTACGACGCTGGTTTGTTGGTCAGATGCTGTATCTCGTTAAATTAATCGGAATTTTGCGTAGAGCGCTTGCTCTCGGTTTTCTTAATTATTACTGTTCATCTGGGAAGGTGTTAAAATGTGCTTAAAAAAAAAGTGACTTTTTTTAAGAGGATTAACCCACCTCTCAGCATCTTACCTGAACAGGAGCAGCACATCTTCACCTGAACCAGAGCACTGGGCGCTGATATTAATTCACGCCGTGAATTTGAGACGTGGAGGTTTATAAAGATGTTAAGATTCTATGTAATGTCCAATATTATAGCCTGGGATTTAAAAAAAATATCTAGTTTATATGCTTCGGCACAATATTATGGGTATCCTCCAGTGCCAGGTCCTGGGGACTCCTCTGTAACGCTTGGACTCAATGATCTTGAGAAGCTTTTCCAACCAAAATGGTTCTGTGATGATTCAAAGATGAGGAAGGAAGAGGTGGTAGAATAAGACAAAATCCTGATGGGTGTCAAACTAGTGAATTTTAGAGGGTGTTTTCCTGTGTTGATCTGTTGCTCTGTTTTAATTTAGGAAGGAAAAGGAAGAGAGGGGATGTCAGAGCAGGGTGGCGATGGCAGCTTGAGTTTCTTCTTTCCCCACCTCCGGTTGTAAGAGGCCTGGAATTGTTGAATAACGCGATGCAAACAGCCCGGTGTATTTTAGAGATGCGTGGACTGATACAGCAACATGTTAAACGTGTAACCCAGGAGTAGTGAACTAACTTACCATTCCGCTTCGTGGGTACAAGCCAATGATGCTCAAATTAAGAGCTCCAGACTACCGGCAATCCCCGAGGTCGAAGAAATCGATCCAGGACTGTATCAAACAGTTTTCAATAGTGCTTTTAATTAAAGGAGAAAAAAATAAAAGCTTTGTTGTGGGTGCTGACCTGAAAAGAACTGAAGGATTGGCAGGGAGTCGTTGGCCTAAAAAGGTCAACGCCAATTGTTGGACATTGTTATTGATTGCGCCTGCCTTTCTAGAATTACTTTTTGAGCGAGGATGCCGTAAAACCGACACAAATAAACTGCCAAAACCCCTTTCTGAGGGGGTTGCTCTGTTCTCTCTCCTCCTTTCCCCCACAGCCGCGTACAACCCGCTGCCAGCAGCATCTTTGCTGCTGTTTCTCTTTGTGATGATGCGGTTTTTGCCAAGCAGCAGCTGGTTTCCTCCACCACCGCCTGCTCTTTGCCGTCCCAGCGTGGAGCTTTGTGGAGTTGAGATCCGTAGAACCCGCTTTTAAGTTCTTGAAGGACTTTGACTGATGTTTTGCGTTTCAGAGTTATCCTTACGATGGACCGAAACATCTACCAAACCGCCAAAGAAATATATAAATACCCGTTTTTGGCATCAGCGAGTTATCTGCAGATCTTCACTGGCCCCGCAAACAGCTGCAAATTTCCTGTCGGAGGAGTCGCGACTAAAATAGGAGTGATGAAACTGCTTCAAGTGTGTTAAATAGGCTTTGTATTCAGGGTTTGTTCCTTGTGCTTCACTTGATCCGAGGGTGATGAATTCGCTGTAGGTGCTTTAATTTCCTTGGCTCATCTTGGTGTGTTTGATCTGGGCTGCAAGCTTTAATCCGGTTTTTGTTCTATTTCTAATGAATCTGAAAAAGATAATCAATGAAAATCAAGGTGAGTTGCCACCGTTCTCTGGAATGAATGAAATGAAATATATTGCAATTAGACAATGATGGAACATCTCTGTAGTTACTGAAATGATTTAAAACAAACCCGTTTGTTGTTTTTTCTGGGTCTTGTTTGTTTCCCTGTAACTCTCTGGATATTTTACATTAACTTCCCAACCAGAATCTTTGATTCCTTCTTAAAGGAGCAAATCTGTTTAGAAGTACAAGAGTATAACTGATAACCTGGATCTTTAACTAGGCTGGGAATAAATGATCTTTAAAAGAGGCGATTTGAACCATTTATTTGTACGTAAAGAAGCCATTGGTGCTTTGGTATAATGCAAGAAACACCGGAGTAGCATGAAAGCCACTTACACAATTTTTTGTGCTATGAACAGCACAAAATATTCTTATTTTCTGGAATCAATCTGGCGGGCAGCCTTCAGCGCTATCCCGCGTACCCAAAACATCTGATAAATGTGTTGAATATTGCCTTTCGCTCTAAAAAAACCCCCAAAAACCCTATAGCCATAGTTTTAAAAATTATAAATAACCTTTTTATTTACTAAACTCCATGGATAAGCTTAATCTTCCTGAGAACTGGTTAGGTGAGCGCGGTCTGGCTCTGGCAGCATCTTCAGGGTCATGAAGGAGTTTTGTTTCTACAGGGGAACTGGGTGAAGTTTCCCCAGCTCAACAGTGAAGAGCAGAGGAGGATTTTCATTTTATTTTTCTTAAAGTGGCTGCTTTAATCACTTTAATACAGCATTTCTGTTTTAAGAGCTCAGGCTGATGTACCTAAAAATATCCTTTTGATTACCGGCTCCTACAGATCATTTAAAGTCAACTATGAGCGTCCTCCTTTGGGGGCTTCTTTTTAAATAAAAATCTAAAGATGGTTTTCACTCTTTCATCACTCGGTGTATTATTCTTAGCGCTGATTTTTTTCCTCTTATTGTTTGGGTTGGTTTTTCCACATCCGGACCATCGCATCCTCCGCTCTTGAGCGTTGAATCGTCGAGTTTCAGCGAATCTTTTAAGCGTGGGGTCTCAAATAGCAGCAAATCTGAGGGTGAAACTTGACGCGAGGCCGGAGCCGTAACGTCCAGCGGGACCCTCGAGCGCTATCGGGGCCTCTGTTCTAAGACTTTGACTTCTCGGTAAGGAGTTTCTTTTCAGCACCTTAGTTATTGCTGGGTTAAGTGTGTTACGGTGCATCTAGTAAAAGAAATAATTCCAGTGAAGATTTGTGAGAGTTGTAGCGTCACTGGGATTTCTCCTTCAACCGCGATTTATCCTCCAAACGAATCTTAAAGGAGTCTTGCGAAGGGCAGACGGAATTTGGGGGTTACACCGCGATTTATCTGTGTACGTGACGCGAAGGCTTTCTTCATCTTCCTCTCTTTAATTCAGGCGTTTAGCTCTGCTATCAGTTAACCTCCGAGAAACGGGAGAGATCAAGTGGAATTTTTTGAGTTTTACAATGAAATGACTCAATAGATGGATTATTTTTAAGATCGTTTTACTTTGCAGATACTTCTTGGTTGTGGGGTTGGGGTTTTTTTTTTTTCTAGCGTTGATGCTTTGAAAGTGCTGAACAACAACTCGGAGATTTAAGCCTGGCTTTTCTGGAAGAATCCTTGGACAAGACGTGAATCGCTAATACGGGAGAGGTGAACATGTGCCTAAGAAAACCTAAGAGCAGCTCCTTGTCCGTCACACGGTACGAATGGCACAATCCCTTTTCAGGTCACTCCCGCTATTAATCAACATCACTAACAGTGGTCGGACGTACAAACCTCAGAGCGGGACGAGAGGATCTTCACGAATCGGGTGAACGACCTTGAAATCCCTCCGGTCGCTGCCATCAGATCAAAGCCGCCGGAACCCGAGGTGAACGCATTGATTTCATCTCGCAGATGAACGCTCGCGGCTTCCAGACAAAGGGCATCGATCGGCTCGGCTCAGTTAGCTGTGGAGGCCTTGGATTCGGGTCCTCGGGGTTAATGGCGATTTCGCCGATAGGAACTTCGCAAGTTCTCATCTTTGAACTCAGTTCCGTGCCTTGGGCTCTTTGCTGCCAGTGATTCAGCTGCTGATTTAGGAGGATGTTTTTATATGGGCATCTGCTTGTTTCTGCCAAACCTTTGAGGAGTTTGCTCTTGTTATATATCAGAACCCCCTACTTCTTTCTGTCCTATAACATTGCAACTTATCCGAATTAATGTGATTAATGTTTCCTTGTACAGCAAAACACTTTTCCCTCAGCCTCGCGGAAAAAAGCACCGCGCAGAGTGTTTTTAACCTTTGGGAGGGCGAGTCCAGTTGCAGCTGGTGAGTAACCAGTTCAATATGATCTCTAGGTCCAAATTCTTCCAGGGCTGGAATAGCTGAAGAAAATAATCTGAATAAATCAGATACAAGCTTAAAACTTCCCGTCGGAGCTGGTTTTATGTTGATAGGGTGATAATCTATGTTCTTTGCCAGTGGTGTCTGAGCCACGGCTGTGCGATCAGGGGCTGATAACGTGGACTTGGCTTTTCTTAGATCAAAAGCTTCAAAAAGCAAGAAAACCCCGCAACGAACCCCAGGCCGCTCCTCTTGTTCAACCGCGTCACGGGAAGAGTTTCCGAGGTTGGCGTTCGGGTGCAGCGTTGGAACAAACGGTTTCTTCGCTTCATCGCTTCTTAGCTTCCCTCTGCTTCAAAAGAATCCGTGGATTCCTGCTCTGGAATGACAGCCGACAGCTCCGCGTGCCGAGGGAGGGAGGAGAACCCGCTGCCCGGCCCAATGGCTCATTTCAGGCTTTCACCACCATCGCTTTTAAAACGGGCCGCCTTTTCTGGTAGGGTTTCGTTTGGACTCGGCTTGTAGCTGTTAGAACTTGATCTACAGAAAGAAAAGAGGCTTGAGATCACCTTTTCTTATCGCTAAGTTACTTCCGTCCGTCGCCTCTCAGTTGTTCTGTTCACTGTGGTGAAAACCCACTCACTGCGTTTTCTTCCCCACTTTTATTCCTCTAAGGGTAATGTTAACGTATTTATTCTTTTTTGTTGTTATCCCAGCAGCATACCAGAAATATTTTAGCCTAAAGAATGTCGTATGTTACCGCATCGCTGCCCCGGACGTGTTTGCATGTCTTTAAATTTTTCAAGAGGTTACATTAACCCAGTAGATCAAAAACCAAAACCCAAACCACCACCAAACCCCAACAGCTGCTTAATGAGACAAGGCTGAAATCTTGCCTGCCTTCCTTTGGTTCCAACCCCAGATTTCCTACCCGGGTGTTTGCAATCTGGATTTTGAATTCTGATCGCGTCCTCACACTTGCAGTCGCTCCAAAATTAATGGTAAGCAAGCAGCCGTCGAGATGAAATAAATAGCAAGTGAAAAAATGTAACAGGATGGGGTTGAAACTCTCCTGCAGTCAAGAAATTGGTTCTTTTTTCTTTTTGGCAATGTTTCTTATTGTTATTTTTATTTCTTTATCAAGTCATGCGCCGGAGACTCACCATATGCATCCCTATGGCTTTAGCGTGCAACAGATGGGATATGAGTCCCAAAGTGATTAATCTGGCCATTTTGGGGGGATATTTTCTGTACTGGGAGGCCTGGGAGAGGCAAAATGGTCCTTGGAGTGTCCGTTTTAAAAAGCGAATGTTTAAACCTCTACCCCCCTGGCCAGAGTGGCTCTTTGTATCATCTAAACTTGTGAATTTCTGAAGAGAAGATTCACCCACTTTACCTTTTAGTTATAGATACAGTGGGAATTGTGGGATTTCGCTTCCGCCAGGGTTTTTGTTGATTTGTGTTGGTTTTTTTTAAAGGAGAAATGGTGATTTTTCAGCAGTCACGGTGGAATTAAAACCGTAAGCGGTTGGTATTAATACAGAAAAAGAAAACCTTGGTCTGTTTGGGATGTTTGAGAACCGAAGCGCGTTGAGATGCTCTATCCGAGTGTTGGTTGAAGCGGATCTTTAAATAGAAGCAAGTCGAGCGACACCTTATTTTCCCCCTTGTTTTGTGAAATGAGTGAAGATACGACAGGGAAACCCATGGAATATGAAATCTAAAATATTTTTAGATTTTATAGTTTCCCCCAAGACATCCCACTTTATGGTGTGAAGGGAAATATTTTACCAGAACACTTTAATGTTCTTTGGGGGTTGTGGCTTACCAAAGCGAATCATTTCATGGCTTTGCTTTGCACCTCTGAAGAGTGAAATTTGATGGTTGATTGTGGTGCCGCAAACCCATTCCTGGGATTAATTTCAGCGGGAAAACGTTGGATTTGCTCATCTCTGTCCCTTTAGGATCATCATTTTAGGGTTTGGAGTGAAGCTCCCATCTTTTTGCAGCCTGGGGCTGTTTGTCCTGCACCACTTTGTGCCGTTCTACACATTTATGGGCTCCTGGGACAAATTGGAATGAGAGATTCAGGAATCCTCCCCATCTGAGATGCGTTTCTTCCCCAAACCGACTCACGGAGGGGAATATTTGCTCTACCTTTGCTAAGGCAGCTTTTTCGCCTCGTGGGAAACCTGATGGGGCCTGTGGCGTGGGATATGTTAAAAATTCACCCAGGGATTGGGATGTCGACGCTGGGGAAAAGCCTTTCCTCAGAGGCCGTCTGCTGGGTTCCTGTTAGCTTAGCGATTCTGCAGTTAACCGAAGCTCGCGGGTGGATTAAAAAGCGGCTTAAGTACGATACTGGAGATTTTTGGAGGTATTCTTGAGTCGTTTCAGTTGGTTCTTAAATAATTTGCCTACAATTAAGAGTATTTAGATACGTTGAAGTGGGTTGATGTTCTTGCTGGTCCCTTCCAGGTGAGGACGGCGTGGAGCACAGAAAACCTGTCCCTTGAGTCTAAATTGGGCTTAGTCCCAGCTCAGCTGGATCGCTGGTCTTACAGGAGCAGAAATTCATGTTGTGACAATGATTGTTTTAAAATAAACCTCATGTTACTTGTCTTTTGAGGAAAAGGAGACGACACGGTGCTCTGGTACCTGGCCGGAATGTTCCGACACGCGGAGTTTGTTCCATCTGGGTTATGAAATGAGGGTTTTTGACCCGTTTGGACGCGGTTTGTGATTTCACGTGGCCGAGCCGAGTCGCGGTTACCGTCGCTGCGGTGGAGAATGGCGTTTTTGACAGCATCTGAAGCCCCTTGTACAAAAAAGGGATAATTCATACATTGTCCAAGGTGATGGGCAGATGGTGAACGAGCCTCTCGACACCGATGCTCTTCAGTCTTGTCTTATGTCCCGTTGTGTGACAAACACGGAGGGGCTGACATTGAGATACGCGGCAAGACGCATTTTCAAGTGACGTAGCCACCTTGTTTTAGGAGCGAGAAGAGCTGTCTCGTTTATAATAATTTCTTGCAGGGGTTGTCAGACCTACTGCGTTTGTTCATTTGGTTCAACTAAAACTTTCGACTGACTGGGTAGAAACTGGAATGATGGAGTCATTTAAATTTTCGTCTCTAAATGTGAATGCTTAAGAGTAAAACTGGTGCCCCAGGGATGATAAAGGAGCCAACCTAGTGACTTTGCAATTATGAAGTCAAATAACCGCTCATTTGCTTGTAGAAAGTACAATTGCAGACTATGGATCTATTGGACATGGAGTAAACCTTTTTAAATCACTTGCGCTGAAATTGTTCCTTGAATCTGTGTGGTTTTTTTCTTTTTCAGTGGGGAAGACGTCCTTGATCACCAGGTTCATGTACGACAGCTTCGACAACACCTACCAGGTAAATGGGTTTATCTTATTGTCTTCTGTGGGGCCCCTCTGTTCCCATTGCAGGGAAAATCCCCTTGTTTGCAGTGGGTAAGTGGGTGCGCTTCAAGATGCTATTCCATGCCGTCTGCTGGAATAAATACCACAAAACCGCTTGTTACGCTCATCCCCGTTCTGTGACTCCTTCTTCATTTATTATTTACATCGGGGCTGAAGCAGGGGTTAATTTAAAGGAGTAAATTCCATTTTAAAAACCCGAAACGAACCAACCCAACAGAACAAAACGACGGCATTGCCGTGTTGCTGCAGCAATCGAGACTTGCAGAGACCTGAAGGGATCAAACCTTCTTTCCCTGGTCGCTCTTAGAGGCCAAGTAACACCTGTAACATCTCAGGCCACTTAAACACCCAAATAATACATTTTCTGAGACCTCAGTCTTCACCGTTTCAACTTAAAACCGTTATTTTAATCCTTTCTTTTGCAGACAAGGAGAGCAGCTTAATCTTTGGCTTTTCCACTATCTCGTGTTTTCCTTTTATTCCAACTTTGCAGCCCCTTCGCTGCTTCGTATTTGGTGACGAACCGATCCAAGTTGGTGCAAAGTGACTTTCCGAAATTCCAGGAGAGCTACGGGACAAAGCTACAAAAGCATTTTAGTCGCATCAAGTGTGTTTTCTCCACACAGAACACGTTTCATGACTTGGTCGCTGACGTTCTGAACGGGCTAAACTGAGAAAAATCTGTTCCCTGATGAACGCAAAGGGTTTTTTAAGGGGGTGGGAAAAGAGGTGATGGGATAAAAAAAGAAAAACGCCGTGAGTCTTCAGTTATTTAGTGTCTATCCTGTTTAAAAGCTGGTTCGGTGTGCTGGAATAGCCATCATTGCTCTCAAGGGAGCAAACAGCCTTTCAAATTCTACCCGTTGTAATTACACGGACGTGTGAATTCGGTGCTTTTATTTAATCTTTTCCCCCAGTATTTTTCTTTCAGATCTGCTCTTTTTCGCTCCGGAATTTGCGTCCTGGTTCTTTCTCGAAGAGTTTTGACCCTCGGTGCTTGATGATAAATAGTTGTGTGTATGCGAAGCTGGTCTGACTCGATGTCCTAAATGATTGCAAAATGAACTTAGAACAATAAGAAATCTTAAGAGCTTACAAGATGGCTTCAATTTCACTGTCGCTGACGCGTGGTGTAAATGGGGAAAAAAAACATCGACACGAAACGGAGCTAATTATTGTCATTAAGGTGGTACTTGGTATGTGTTATTAACCCAAAAACCGCTGTTTTATTGAAGTCATGACTGAGATAGGGTGATATGTTCTATTCTGCTATAGCTGGAAGAAAGAATAAATGATGAAAGCTCCGGTAATTCGCCCAAAATCACACCACACGTTAGTGCCGAACCGCAATATCCATTTCCGCGTGCCCAGGATTATCTAGAGACCTCTCAAAACCAAATACTTCAATGATGATATATATTAAACTACGTACATGGTTAACTGTAGCTGTAGGTTACTTGGTGGGTGATTTGCTCGATCTGGATATTTCTGATAAATTTTGAACGCCTGTTTTCTGCAAACTGCCGCAGTTGGAACGAGGTTTTGTGTGTTCGGTCGGTAAAAACAGCTGCTGTTGAATAAAATCCGCGCTGTGCGTTAGTTTTCTTTTGCTTGCCCGTAGCTTATTAAGCAGCTGGTTTTATGAATCGAACAAGAACTCGCTGTAACCGCTTCAAGGAGCCCCAGACACCCCAAAGAAACTTGGGCTGTTGCTGGTTTGTGTTCTACCAGGAGCGTGGATGTTCTGGGAAGGATTTTCCTCGTTCTTTGGCACCGCGTGAGGTTCTGATGAAAGCCCAACATCGGCGTTATCTGAAAACCATCAAGGTTTCGCAAGAGGAGAATTCCAGGCGACGCTTTCCCTTTAGTTTCGGTCTCTTGTAGGAGAGGAGAGGGCAGCAAATTGAAAATCTGGCCTGTGACTTAGGAGATAATTCAGGTTCCTGCTTTGCCTTGGGCCTCCTCACGTAGTCTGGGGTAATTCTGCGTGGCCTGTAAAGCACGGTAACAACAGATCCTTGTTAACCAGCGTAAGGATGGGTGGGTTACAATTCTTCTCATACACGATCCTGCCCATAGCGTGACCCCCTCGAGCTTTTTTTTGTTCAGCTTTTTGTCTTTTAACTCACGATTGGGCCTTACGGTACCTCCCATCCCATTCCTGCATGTTCCAGCGTTTCACAAGTTGATTAAGCCTCCCTCCGTCTTAATTACAGTAATTAGCTCCGCTTTACGTCCGTGTGGTTTTTTCCCCATTGGTAAGCACACTTTTCTACTTACACATCGCACAGTTCTTCTTACAACCCATCTGGAAAGATCCTCCAAGTTGTATTTTGCTCTTTTCATCAGAATTATGACAAAAAGCCTCATTATAGGTTATTAATTTTAGTAAAAACGTGGGATATATAGACCAATTGAACGCACTCCTCGATACCACCGCCTCTTTATATCGTTGCGATACGGTCGGAACGATACAGGTGGACAAACCCCCTTGGCTGTGAGTTATTTTACATAATTCTTAAAGCTCGTGGGGGCTTAGTTCACAGCTTGGAAGTACCAGACCTGCCCTATGTTCTCGATGCCATCAGCGCAAACGTTTTCAGCGCCCGGCTCTAAACTGAGTCTTGCGCTTGGCCTTGCGTTTCTGCAGAAACCTCCCTGCTTCGATGCGTTCCTTCGCGGCACGCGGAGCTTTTTGCGGAGCTCTCGCTGCCGTGCGAGGGCAGGCTGGAATGCGGGACAAGCTCGGGCAGGTCTCGGCCTTCGAGTCGCAGAAAATCGGCTTTTCCAGCAGTTTTATCAACCAGCCTGAGAATCCTGACTTGCGGATCTGATGGAAGGGCTTAGGGGTTTGTAGCTTTTCTTCTGCCAAGTGAAATCCAGCAGAGACGAGGGAAAACGGGATCTTTGTGGCCGTTTTCCAAGGAATGCTCTCCCAAAACAACAGAAAACAAAAGCAGAAGGCGCGTTCGTCTTTTGAGGCTTCGTGTATCTCCCTGACAACCCCAATAGCGTCTCTCTGAGCTGGTGATGTCCCAGTTCTCGATGACAACTGAACATCACTGCGTGCTTTATTTTCCTGCCAGCAAAGTTGGTTTTCTAACATGTTTTCTATTTAGCTGCACATGGAAATTTGGTTTGGCTCGTTCGGTTCTGCCTCTTTATCCCTTTGCAGCTGTTTTTTGGGGTAATGCTCACAAACAGGCTGGCCTGATTCTTTATTCCCACCGCGTAAAACGTCTGGCGGGATACAGGGAATTCATTATGGGGATGTATTGAGGGCATATTAACCTAACAATACGGAGCACATACATTAAGATAACTTCTACCTGCTTTAGTGTGGAAGAGCAGATTTGTATCAAGCCTCTTTGCCCTATCTAATAGATTTATCTGTTAGCTTTTTCTTTTTTTCTCTTTAAATCAGCCTGTTCGGAACATTTTTGATAGCGCTTAGTGATGCTTTTTCTCTTCAGCGTATCTAAGGATGTTCTCGGTGAAGCGTCTCGAAGCTCGGATGCGGTTACACCACAGCAAGATTTAGTTTTAACTCAATTAACCCAGCTTTACTTGTGTTGCAGCAAATGTGAAGATTGTCCACTTTAACTTAATAAAAAAGGCTTAATATACATTAAGATCTATGGCAATCGGGAAGAAAACAACGTGCCCAGATACCCTGGATCAGCTGGCGGATGCTGATTTGCGTCATATACATACAAATCCTTCCTGATACTCGTACGACTGTGTCAATGCGCATAAACTGAAGTTAAGCTTAGCTTTTTGTGCTTTAAGATCTTGTTATGGGTATTAGGGAAGCTGCTTATTGAATCGTACTTATAGGTGGAGCCGTATCTAGAAAATGGGAAAACAGCGGGGTTTTTTTGCAGATGCGCTGCGGGTGCTGAATTCGCTCCCCTCAAAATCGCTGCGCTCGTTTTGCCGTTTTACTTCGACGTGTTGATTTTTTGTTTCATTTTTGCTTTTTACAGGCAACGATTGGCATCGACTTCCTATCGAAAACCATGTATTTGGAGGATCGAACAGTGAGTAAGAGTTTCGTTGCGCTTTTCTACGCGCGGCAGGAACGAGGGTCAGCAGCTGCTTTAATTGCACAGCCCACGGGTCTGAGATCCCTGGGGAGTACAAACTTCATCCAAAATAAGGTGATACAGATAGTTTGAGGGCTGCATGATTTGGGAATTCAGAGAATGGGACCGTGCTTAACCCCTTCAGCTTTTGACATCGCAAGACGGAAAGATAAAATATAAATTGCTAAATATTGCTTGTTAACGGCTGGCTCAATAGTTTTGAGCATTCCTTGTTTAAAAAGAAGGCTGCGTTCAACAGTAAATCCACAAATGATAGTTGGTGCCATTCTAGTTCCCAAATTGAAATCAGGGGGTTTGAAATGAGCTCGGATTCTTAATTAAGAAATTCAGCCATCGAGCTATTTGCAGGAGCAAATTATGTGCAGTGCTGCTTAACTTATGGTATTGTATCAACCCACAATAAATGTGATTTATTCTAAGCGATTCAGGGTGAGATGCGGCCCTTGCTCATCTTGCCATACACGTTGCTTTTAGTATATCTCATATTTGCTTTCAGAACCTTGATGGCAAGAGACATTCAGCCCCCTCTGTGCGCACATCGCTTTGCCGTGTGGCCGAGGCTTAAATAAAGAGCAATAAGTAGGGTTTTACACCCCTTAAAAAGTCACTTTAGTAGCTTTTCTAGCACCGAGGGCTCTTCCTTGCGGAATACGGTGTGTGCTCCGAAGTGCCCTCCGCGCACAAACCGCGTTATGGGTGCAAGCGGCAGAGCACGAAAACCCCGCGTAGACAGAACCGCAGTGAAAATTCCGGTCGGTCCCCTCAGTTTGAAAGCTGAGCCGTTCTGCTTCTCCCCCTTTTGGAAGAGAAGCGTTTTTTAAAGAAGCGAATCCAGCAGAAAGCCAAGATGATCGCACATAGACCAGTTTGCCTCCTGCTAACGCTTGGGAGAAATCGCTGTAAAAAAGGAGACTAAGCTGCTGCTCCCAATCCCCAATCATCCCCTGCATGAGTTTATCATTTTTATTTAGCTTTTTTTTTTTTAAAAAAAAAAAAAGAAAAGAAATAAGTAAAAGATTTATTTACTCTTTTATTTTTGTAGTGGCAGTTTGGCTTTTTTAATTTTCTCCCGCCCACAGATCAGGTTGCAGCTGTGGGATACCGCGGGTCAGGAACGTTTCCGTAGCCTCATTCCCAGTTACATCCGTGACTCTGCCGCTGCCGTAGTAGTTTACGATATCACAAGTAGGTATATTGCAATGGGTTTGACCTTTTTGTTTTTTGTTTCTTTTCTTTTTTTTTTTTTTCTTCTTATTTTTCTCGCTTGTTTGACTGATTTCGTTAGGTACGGTTGCAATTATGGGACACAGCAGGTCAAGAGCGGTTCAGGAGCTTGATTCCTAGCTACATTCGTGACTCCACTGTCGCAGTTGTTGTTTATGATATCACAAGTGAGTGGGGGGAATTCTGCGTTTCTAATACTCTGCCCTTTCCATCCTTTAGCTTTGCATGTCCTCTCACCGTCATCCGCTCGTTCTTCATCCCGGCATGAAAAAATAGACTTCTTTTCTTTCATCGTAGACAATCGGTTGCTGTTGTAATGTATAAATTGTCTTACGACCTGATTTTCTAACCCTTTCCTATCACGTTCTCCTGAAGCCTTGAATCCCGGCCGGGCTTGTTGCACTTTACCCTCTTCCATCTGCTTTTTGATCGTCGTATCGCCCGGGACTTTTGGTCTCAGACGCGTAGATAATCCGAATACTTCACGTAGAGACTTTGTATGGATAACTGTAACTCGCTTCACTCCATTTGCCCTCCCCACCCCCCCGAAAAATCGATCAATCTGGGCATGGGCTGGGTGGGGGAAAACGCATTAACATCACATTTTCATCCGAATCAGCCACTTCTCACATTTTGCAATGTGTAAAAACTTACCCGCTAAGCCATTCTCCTTTAACAATTGTTCTTTCCTTTCTTACTAAGGTATGTACATTTTTGTGAACTAAAAATATTGGTGCTTTTTCAAGCCTTCTCCTTCTGTCCCTCCCCTCAGTCCAGAGCCCCCTGACTTCCTAGAGTTCTGTATTTACAACAAACAGCAAATTTGGTTTAGGAGAACTAAACCTTCAGACGCTTCCAGTTCTAAAGCAGAATCGACTGGGAGCAATGGCCTGATGCTACAAAAATGCAAAAGCGCTCGTCTTTTCGTTTATAAAGACTAGAAGGTTACCTAGAAAAGCTTTAATTGTTCGAAACGGCACGTTCGTTTGAGCTGAAATTACAGGTTAGCTGCGAACTTGGAAATTCTTCCACTGGCTTAGCAAATTCAATATTACCAAGTAGTAAAGAGAAGAATTAAGACGCTGGCAAGCGATCGAGTCTCGACTGTCTAAGATACAATATATATAACAATATAACAATATATAACAATATCTATAACAATATAACTATGCAGTAGAAGCCATTAAAAAGAAAAAAGACTATTTGGGAGGAGCTGCTGCGGAGCTGCCCCTTTTTGAAGCTGTTTTGCAGCTCGGGTGCTGTTTGTGGAGCTCATGGTACATCAGGGTAGTTTCCAAAATTCCTCTTTTGCAGCTTTTGGGGATGTGTCCTTAAGCAAACGTGTCTGTGGACAGGCTAAATTTGTGGGTTTGGTTCTGTGCGAATGATTTGGAAGCTGTTTGGAACTCGGTGTTCAATAATAAAAGAGTTGCTCGTGTGTTGTATAACTGATGTTTCCTAGAGAAGATCCTGAGCCTACCAAGTAGAAAAGTGATTCATTTCCACAAAATGCGTACCTGGTATGAAGTTCTTTTGAGAAGCGATGAAACCGTAGGGATCTCTTGCTCTAGATGCGCAAGCCATGAGCAGCGTAGAATACAAGATCCCATTAATTCTCACTCTCCGTATAAAATATTTTACGTTGATCTAAAAAAAAAGGGACCTGGTCTAACACACAGTGATGAGACTTCTCGATTTAGACCAGGTTCTACAAACCAGATTCTACATGAACTCAGTTCATTCCCCGGCTTTGAATTCACCTGGAGTGAATTCCCCGCCCGTTCATGCCGAAATTTTCGTATACTTCAGTGTGGAAAGACTTAAGTTTTCGCTCGCTGATTCTTCATCGCTCTATTACGCCAATTCCAGAGCGTATGAAGCTTTTCTTGGAGACGTAGAAGCTGTGTTTCGCGGTGCCGTGTGAGGAATACGGCAGTGATAATCCTCTCCGCTCTTCTCCGGTAGATGTCAACTCGTTCCAGCAGACAACGAAATGGATCGACGACGTCCGAACGGAACGGGGCAGCGACGTCATCATCATGCTGGTGGGAAATAAAACAGATCTAGCGGATAAGAGGTAAGAACTCGTTTTTCAGGTGCCTTTCTTCAAAAGAACGCTTGTATTTTCATTTTGGTTTTTCTAAATGCTCAAGCTCGTTTTGGCTGTGCCGGAAACGGCCGTGATTAGAGAAATCTCAATTTGAAAACTTCCGTCGTTTGGTTAAGCACAAGTTTCCAGCACAATGAGTCGAGAAACTGCCAGCAGCTTGTTCAGATAACAAGAAAGGAGCGTTAACTGCAACCTCCGTCAGTGAATGAATAAACTAAAGCCATTACAAATATTCACGCTTAATAGATTTGCTCAGATATAAATGATAGGTGCAAATAATCCTCCCTTTTAGAACTCTTCAGGGGTTTTCCTGAGCTGGCAAACTTCAATATTTTTATTAGAAGTTGCATCTTCAGCTTTTGCTGCGTCGTGTACTCCGCTCGTTCTGGGGTTTTGATATTAACACAAAGGAGTAAAAAGTCACAAAGGTAAAACCAAAAGCGTGAGAGGGAAGTGTTCTGGATTTGATAGAAATCCCTCTTTCCTCAGAGCAGCTTCGCTCGCGTCTCTTCATATTTATAACATCCCACTGATCATTTTTTATGGCGCTCATATACACTTGGTCCTTTTTTGAGGTGGTTGGGTAGGCTTCAAGTTCACAGTTGTTATTGGGCATTTAAATCGATCGATTGCTAATTGTTCAGACAGAAAAGTCCCTGGGCAGGACTTGGGAGAAATTTTATTTGTTCCGCTGGAAACCTGAGCTCTGCTTTGGGAGCCAGATGTGCCGTAAAGTCCATCCGAGACCATAAAACGGTGACATTTACCTACAACTGTGCTCAGTTTTTCCCTGTATGCGGGGAAAGAAAAAATGAAGTGCTTTCTGAACTGTAGTGAAGCAGCCACCTGAAGATGAAAATCTTCTTTTTTAAGGTGTTTGTCTATTTTTTTTGCTTTAATTTTTGGGTTTTTTTTTTTACTATTTCTGTGTTATCTTCCCCAGACAAGTGTCCATTGAGGAAGGAGAAAGAAAAGCCAAAGAGCTGAATGTAATGTTCATTGAAACTAGCGCAAAAGCGGGATACAATGTAAAACAGGTGAGGACGCGGCGGCTGAAACGGCTGAAACTGCTTCTGTTGGGCCATCCTTGTGGAACTGGAGACGTCCCAGGTGTGGGGAAACCTTTGCAGGGGGTGTCGGGGGGACCACTCTGGTCTGTACGCAGCAAATAACGCCTCAGTCGGCTTGTGGGCCGAGCAGCAAATGGTTTGGAGCTTCTTGAAGAAGCTTGGTGGGTGTGGAATCGTATTAGGAACGTTGAGTCCAATGTCCCCCCGTATTAGGAACAATTTCTTCCCCAAAGGGCTGTGGGGCATTGGAACAGGCTGCCCAGGGCAGTGGGGGAGTCACCATCCCTGGAGGGTTGAAAATACACAGAGATGAGGTTCTTAGGGACACGGGGCTCAATGATCTTAACAATCTTTTCCAACCCAAGCGGTTCCACGATTCTGTACCTCCCTGGATTCTTGCAAATCCAGATTTGGCGTTTAGGTTGAAGGGGTTAAGGCGTGAGCCAAAAAGTTGGGCGAACATGGATCTGAGGACCTTTTTTGATATCGATTCAGTGAATAAATGCGGGTAAAGCAGTCAAGGAGGGGCGTGACGGCTCAAAATGCTTCCACGGGGCAGTGAGACTGTGTGAGGTGGTGTTCCCGCTCTGATGGAAAGCAAGTACTCTTGGACAGCCTGAGCTATTTATTTCTGGTAGATTATGAGTTGCCATTGAGTCGAGGAAGCAGCGAAATGTCCTCTGAGCTGATGCAACTGCAACAAAATCAGATTTTGTGCTGCAAGATGAGCCGCAGCTCTTCAGATTCCCAAGTTGTACCAGTTGTGTTAATGGAGACACATCACTTGGCAAACGGGGAACTGGTGAAAGTGGGAAACACTGGGGAACCGATCTGGCTTTACGGGAAAGAAATTGTGTTTGAGCTTGCTGGTTATGTAAGGAAATGTGCTCACTAGCGGATCTTGACTAGAGAATTAGAGCCGTACGTCCCTTGGTATATAACGGGAAGCTGAGTTTTATCATCCGTCTCGTGATTTCTCATCTGGAATCGTGGCTGATAAAGCACTTGGCAGCTGGTTTTCTGGTAGGAAGAAGAGCAAGGTGAAGGCGTTCGTTCTTGGGTGTCTCCACATACGTATGCAATCGCATAATGTATATTTTCTATATAATCCCGCAAATAGTTTATATGAAGAATTGTATCAAGAGTTGCTAAGACAGCTTTATCAATTGGTGCGTTATAGACAGGACCAAAGGGTCTGTTATTAAAATATCCCTTGGCGCTGTGCATTAATAGCAAAGCGATTCCCTCTCTAATAGAATAATTAGAGGTGTTAACTCAGCGCTGCCTTCAGCGCGTTAGCGAGCAGAAACGCGTTGGCTTGCAGGGCCCACCAATTATCCTGCCACAACGCAGGGGCTGCTTTGTAATTAAAACTTGGATTCTGCGCTGGAATCCTTAATGTCTCCTTAGGCGAGAGGATGTGCGCTTGAGAGGAATGATGATGAAGATGGTGACGAAGCTCCGTGCTCCCTCTTTCCTTGAGGGAGTTGCTGATGCATTTCCAGAAACGCGTGTCCGAGCCTGCGAGGTCGCTCGTGGCTTTCGGGGCCGGTCCCAGCCCCGATGATTGGAGATGTAAGCAGGAAAATCTCGCGTGCCGTGCCCGTAGTCCCTTTTGGAATAAAACGCCGTCGTTTCGTAAAACGTGTGCTTTTTAAAGCTACCGCAGCCTTCGTCACGGAGGGTGGTACCTCCACTTAATACATCACGGAGGAACAAACTTTGTCTTTTTCTGTTTGATGCTGAAGCCGTTCAGGGATCGTACTGATGAGATTGTCGGAGCATGAAGCCGTTCCTGTCGCTCCAGCTCCCTAGAGAAAAATCTCAGCTGTGTAATGGAGGTCTAGACAAATTATGCCTCTGATTTTAATTGCCAGGTGAGAGTATTTCTGTAAGAAAATAGGTTTGGTGATACGAAGTGGCGGTGGGAACCTGGGGGCTACTTTCCTCTGCATTAAATGGAAGATTTAGTGTTCAGAGGCAGAGTTCTTGTTCTTCACTCACACCAATGGACAGCAATACCTACAAAATTGGGGCTGTTACCTATCTGTTAAACCATGGCAGTATCACAGCACCGTAATCCGCGTGGTTGCGGTTGGACTCGATGATCCTGAGGTCTCTTCCAACCAAAAGGATTCTGCCTGTGGTGTGGAGTCTTGTCAGAACCCGACAGATCTTAAAATTATTTAATTCTCCGTGTAAAATACCGAACCGAAAGATACGAGTGGTTACGCAAAAAGAACTAAAGACGGATTTTCTTCCCGCGTTTTGATCCTTGTGTTACAGGCCTGGGATTTTCAGGAGCTTCAAAGCTGCAGAATATTTGAAACTCTCATTTTTTTATTAGTTTAATAAATAGTTGTTGAAACAATTCTCAAAGCATAAGACTAGATGCCCTTTGGAGGACCTTTCCAGCCCAAACTCTTCTATAATTCTATGGCTTTTAATGCCACTGGTTATCTAGTTCTCTCTTCCCTTGCAGCTCCGCTATTGAAAGGTGTGAATTTATTTTACTGTCTTGTCAATGAATTCTTCCCCAATGAAAGTGGAAGGCGTTTGGGTACAACTGCAGGATGGATTCCTGTCCCATAACCTGTGTAAAATCTCTCCAAATGCAAATTTAACCTTCCTGTAACTGATAAATTGTACCCGTAATAAATTCTGGTTCTGCAGAACAACCGTCCGCGTTAATTTTCATAGAGGGTTTTTAATTCAGGTCTCGAATTATTTCCGATCCAAAGTCCGTATTTTGACTACACATAATGAAACACGTTGATGTGAAAACGAAGATCACCTAGTGCCAGATGTTAAATATTAACGTAAAGGTGAATCTTACACTAGTCCACTCGTGTATAGGTTCAGATTTAGCCGTTACCACGTGTAGCTTTGATAAGGTGACTGAAATGTGAGATCAGGGAACGTGAACTGGTTTGGGTTTGGTTGGTTGGATTTTTTTCCATGCAGAACTCTTGCCTGATGCTGTTAAAGCTCCTCAGGTGGTCGGTGCTTCACCTGGCACCTTGAGCAGTTTAGAAAAGCTGACAAAACGCTGTTGTTTCCCCACTGTTCTCCTGGACCTGGACCCCGTGCCCTGGGTTGAAGGTGGGGAATGGCACAGGTGAATGCAGTTGGAGGTGAACCCCATGTCCTCCGTTAGTGGCTTCTTTGCATTCCCATCCCCTTCTCATTAAGGTTTTGGTTTCCGTGCAGTGCTGGGTGTGAACACCTTGGTGTTACCAGTTCCAGAGCCAGCTCTGTTTTTTACTGATGCCTCGTGTCAGGCCCACCGAAGCTTCCTTGCTTTCTTCCCATCCTCTCTTTTAGGTGAGAAATGTGAATTCCAGTGTGCTACTGGGCACTGGGGAGGCCAAACCTCGAATCCTGGCGTCCGTTTTGGGCCCCTCGTGCACATGCACTGGTTTACCTGGAATCCACGGGCCTGATGGAGACTTCGGTGGATGAAACGGCCTCAAGTTGCACCAGGGGAGGTTGAGGTTGGATGTGGGAACAATTTCTTCCCCAAAGGGCTGTGGGGCATTGGAACAGGCTGCCCAGGGCAGTGCTGGAGTCACCATCCCTGGAGGGGTTGGACAGACGGAGATGAGGTTCTCAGGACATGGGGCAGTGCCAGGGGTGGGTTATGGTCGGACTCGATGATCTTTAGGGTCTTTTCCAACCAAAAGAACTCTGTGATTCTATTTGTATTGGCCCAGGGGATGAGGTTTCAGAACCGGTGTTTGCCCCATTAAGGGTGTGGAAGAAGCTTAATTTCTTGTGCTACTTGGGGATAGCAATGACTGAGACAGTCAGTGGGGATCCACAGTGCTTTTGACCTTGTGTGCTACTTTTAGCTGCTTTTTCATCCTTTTCTGCTGGAGGGCAGGTCTGATAAGAGGAAAGGGCACTCTCTTCAGCTCTGCTCACCACAGCCGCCCTACAAATCCACAGTGCCTGACTTTATAGTGTGACTCCAAAAGGTGAGTTGCCCCAGACTTCAAACAGCATGTATTCCAATGCCAGCATCTTCTGCCAACAAAGAAATAGAGGAGAACATGCTGATGACGGGCTTGTTCTGCCATTCCCCTGTGACGTGAAAGGGGACGGCTCAGGACAGCTCTTCAGCTAACACGGTAGTGGGGCTAGAGGTGGCTGTGGGTAATATGGGGCTCGGTACAGAGGCTTGGAGGTGGATCTTCATCTAGAATCACAGAATCGTTTTGGTTGGAAAAGACCCTCAAGTTCATGGAGTCCAACCGTTCCCCCACCCCCGGCACTGCCCCATGTCCTGAGAACCTCATCTCCGTCTGTCCAACCCTCCAGGGATGGTGACTCCAGCAGTGCCCTGGGCAGCCTGTTCCAATGCCCCACAGCCCTTTGGGGNTGGAGCCAGGGGGGTCGGGCTCTGCTCCCCAGGAACAAGCGCCAGGAGCAGAGGAAACGGCCTCAAGTTGCACCAGGGGAGGTTGAGGTTGGATGTGGGAACAATTTCTTCCCCAGAGGGCTGTGGGGCATTGGAACAGGCTGCCCAGGGCAGTGCTGGAGTCACCATCCCTGGAGGGGTTGAAAATGCACAGAGATGAGGTTCTCAGGACATGGGGCAGTGCCAGGGGTGGGGAACGGTTGGACTCAGTGATCTTGAGGGTCTGTTCCAACCAAATGATTCTGTGATTCCAAGGCAGAGCTGTCTCAGGTCACCAAGCTCCTGTGCACTCCCTGTTCCTTCTGGCTTTGGGGAGGGGGTGTTGAAGGAAAAAGGAGTGGGTGTTATTACGGAGTGGAAATGGTGATAGTTTTATTCTGGTCTTAAACCAATGCAATAGAGGGGGAAAAATGGCTTTTGCATCCCGCAGGTTTTAGCAGACTGATTGCCAAGGGAACCTTAAGACTGAGGACAGAAGTAGATAACTCGCTTCAGTTAATGCAGAGAATTCGTGTGTGATTCATTTTATTTGCCAGCCCCGAATAAGCTTTGAAAGCCTTTGAGCTTCAGTGTCTCTCCGGGTAGTGTGTGTTTCAGGAAATCCCTTTGTTCCTCGGTGCGTTTCGTGCCCAGAATGCGTCAGGGTTCACTTCAGCGTCTCTCGGGGGAGGGAGAGCCCCGCTCCCCCCGTCCCGCGGTGCCCGGCGCGCTCCGCCGTCGCTCTCAAAGAGCCTCAGTGTGCCGTTTGGCAGAAAAACTTTCTCACGGCAGCAGCGAAGGGACCGCGGCCCCTCCGTCGGCCCCGCTTTCGCAACCACAGCCGCCCTACAATCTCCTCTCTGCTTATTTTTGTCTGTCCGACGGGCGAAAATTATTCTTGGAGTCGCGCCGCTCGCCTCGGAGAATGAGAGCTAGGGGAACAATTCGCGATGGAGAACAGGCTTTTCCATCTGGACCGCGATCCCTCCTGTCCTTTCCATATTGCTGCGGTGAAAACATTTTGTTTTTCATGTCTACAGTCATTTGTGACGCTGATCTGCTGGGGATTTATCGGCTGGAGCAGGAGGAAAGGCACATTTTGGCAAATTACTTGAAACTAATGGCAAGAGATGAGGGTTTGTGTGTGGCTTTTTTCTTCTTTTTTCTGTTTTTCCAGAATTTAATCAGGAAGGAGGTTGCAGGGTTGAAATGCTGAAAGAGACTTCGCGCAGCTCAGTTTTCCAGCCGGTTGCGTTTAACTCCCGCCTAAAGTCCGGAATTCGCAGCAATACGTGGATTTTTATTCATAAACACGCACACACACATAGATATACACCTATGTATGTGTATACATACATTATATTATATATGCATATATATATGTGACTTTTTTCCAGCGCTGCGAAGCTGGAAGGTCCCTGCGTCGAAAGCTCCTTTGGAACCATCAGGAACTTTCCCTAATTGGATTTGTTCCCATATGCTGGGGCTGATAAGCAAACGTTAAGAATTTTCCCTTAGTCACCAAATTCTTTATTTTCAGTCGAAAGAATTTAGAGGGGAAATACCGCTAAAGGCGGCATTTTATTCCTGGTCTTCATGTGAAGAAAGGATTAGTGTATTTTCAACACTTGGCCTTTCTGTCAGCAGCTCGGTTTAAATTTAAATGTAAATTCCAGTCGGCTCCCATCAATAACGGGTTTTTTTAAGGCTCCCCACCTCCTCCCCTCTATAAACCGCGTCCCTGTGTATTTTACAAGGGATGAAATAGGATAAACAGCAATGCCACAGTCTAAACCAAAATATTTTTTAAATGCTTTTTCCACCTAGGAGGGCAAAGCGCTGCATGAAATGATGCGTTTCCTTCTTTCTGACAGAGCAAAGGTGTCAAGCGAGCAGCCTCATTTAGGCCCGATCTGGTAGGATTTTGCCAAACTCTGTTGTGTATCCATCCCTAGAACTGATGGGAGGGATTTTCTTTCTTCTCCCCCTCCTGAAACTTTAGCTGGTATTTGGCTATTTTGCGATGCAGCCTGGTGACCTCCCCATAATCCTTTTGTTTCTTTTTTTGCCCCCAGAAGTCACAAAGCTGTTTTTCCCTTCCTAAAACTGAAGTTAAGATCCATTGATCAACCTGTGAAATCTCCCTGAGTATTGAACGTTTTGAGAGTAGAAGGAATTTGAGTGACAAAGCCCATTAAAGAAGGAAAGTCAGAACCTTCTGGACGAGTCATGAAGTTTATTGAAGATTTAAAGGCAAATAAAACATTGCTTGTGGGTTCAAATATAGTACTGAAACTTTTAAGGCTTCCAGAGGAAGATGAGATTGAATCTCAATTACTTGATCATCTCCAAAATGGGAAAAAACCTTGTAATGAATAGTCTAGTGCTACAGTGAGTGAATGAAAAGCCTTTGGAAAAGTAATAAAGCCAGAAAGGTTGGCAGTGCTGTCCTCTTATCTGATCAGAACGGCAAAGAAAATAATGAGAGATCGCTCAGAAAGTCTCCGGCCCCTTCCTTCTCCCCCATTTCATTCTCAGAACCCAATCTGTCCAGTTTCAAACGCTTGTGAAGCGATCGTCGCGTTGCTTTTTTGCGCAGAGTTGAAGAGCGGCGATGAGATGAGGCCAGCGGATCGAGTACCGAGTGCTGAACTCTAATTTATAGGGCGTTGTTTGGACAAGGGCTACGATTAGATGGATGTTTAGCTTCTCCCTGTGTCAAAGTTATCTTAATTCTGACCAGGAGTCTCTCTTCCCTGTGTATTTTCGGGTGGTCGTGCGTTCCTGCTGTCTGTGGCTCAGCAGCGCTTTAGCATCTGGGATTTTGACATGATCTCTGTTACTTTGATATATGAGAATTTGCCCGAACTTTTCAGTGAGAGTGGGGAATGCCAGGGGTTAATAGAAACTTAGAGGGGGATATTACGTTTTTTTGGTTTGAAATCATTGTCTAAAATCAGTGAGATGCGTCAAGGACCGGCTTCTCGGACCCTTTTCCTCATCTCGCTCCATATTTCAGTGGTGTCGCTATCGGTGAGAAAGGGGTGAGGATGCCGGAGATTCGTTTGAAGGGAATTTTTTAAGCCAATTTTATCAGTTTGATGTTTTCCCAGCATCATTTGGACACTCGGGGCCGACCATTTTGCAAAAGCGCTTGGGTGCTGATCTGCAAAGCTCTTCAGGTACCTACATTCGTAATATAACCAGAGCAACAGCGCTTGGCTCCGTTTTTGGTGGAAATCAGGTCACTGGGAGTAAGTGGTTTAGCTTTGTGTCCTTTGAGGCCTGAGATAATGTGCAATAATGTTAATTTAACGCATTAAGGCTGAGGTCAGATTTACACCAAGCGTTTTGGGGCTCCTGAGCTGCTGTGGGGTGATTTTAATGCACTCATCTCATGTCTTGGATGCTTGATATGCACAGGGAAGAAATATGTAGTAATAAGAATGTCTATAATGATGTAAAAAGCTTAATTCAATATATATCGGATGCTTTAGTGTCTGAGTGTGTGCTGAGCACATCAGCATGGAAACAAAACTCCAAAGGCGAGAAAGAATTAGGTGATTATTTGCAGTAAGGCTGTTCATCCATCAGATTTGTCCCGTCCTCCTGCGCACGCACGCGCCGGGACACACAAAAAAGAGAATATTCTTGTTGAAACTTCTGTTTTCCTACCAACCGAACACAGCGACTTCTCGGGGAAATCGGACTCGGCTGAAGGGCAGTCTCTCATTTCGGGGGATTTGGGACGTTCAAGTGAATTTTTATGGTTTAAGAGGGGGTGAATCTGTAGGCTCCTCATCCGGGGGTTGGGGAAGAGGCACGTGGTGGGACCCCAAATCTGAGCCTCGGGGACAAATGTAGAAACGCAGGAGAGGGAACTGATCGCGTTCAGTCTTCTTTCTCGGCCTCCTTCGAGCGGAATAAAACCATGAAGAGAGTTTGGAGGGAATATCTTGCTGGGAAATTGGGGACAATATCTAAGTGAGAGGTAGAACAAGGGATTTGGGGTCGCAGATGTGTTGGTGTGCCGTGTTTTCTACCCTGAGCGCGAGCTGGATGTGGGATAGCGATGGAGTTGGGTACCGAAGGGTTAGAGCGCTCAGAAAAGCATTGGGCAAATTCCTGAAAGAAAGATCCTCGATCTGGTTCATAGAGAACCGGAACCACAGATACGCGGAGCCTGGAAGAAGATGCTGAAGATTCTGAGCCCCTTACCTGCCAGCTTGGCCCATATTGGTGACAACGGATGTTGCGTTTGATGTTATCGCCGTGTCCCGTGTCGCTGATCGTCCGTGGAGGTGGGAAGGTCGAGTTCCCGCTGCCCGCAGGGACGTTGTTGGGCTCTGTGACAGAAACGCTTGTTCCAAACACAGTGTCTGTGCAGAGAAGGTGCTGGAAGGTCTGCGGCTTGTAGCCGTTAACATTTGATCTTCAATAACAACCAAAAAAGCTCGGTTTTCCATTTCCTGAGAATAAAGGTTATATTTGGTGTCAGGCTTTCTGGTGGCAGCAGTGTAAATAGTACTGAGGGCTGTATTGAATCATTGTTTGAACTGTATCAACCGGGGTGCACACTCCTTAAAGTACAATTGTTTTGATCTGTTCCCTGTGTGGGGTTTTTTTTTTCTGTCTTTTTGCAGCTTTTCCGACGCGTGGCAGCTGCCTTGCCTGGAATGGAAAGCACACAAGACAAAAGTAGAGAAGACAGTATCCTTTATGCCTTGGAGCGGCGGCAAAGCGCTGCCAGGCGTCACCGCGGACGGGGAGAACGCGGGGCCTGAATAACAAAGATGAAGGAGGAGGGAGCGATATCTCCCCTGCAACCCTCGCTCAGCTTATGAACACCCCAAAAAGAGGCTTGAGAGGGAGGGTGGGGGCAAGTAACCTTTGAAATAACGAGAAAGGAGGTTTGGTTGGGTAGAAGGGACTAGGGGTGTTGAGGGTGTCGGGCTTTTCTCCCAAAGAACAAGCGCCAGGAGCAGAGGAAATGGCCTCAAGTTGCACCAGGGGAGGTTGAGGTTGGATGTGGGAACAATTTCTTCCCCAGAGGGCTGTGGGGCATTGGAACAGGCTGCCCAGGGCAGTGGGGGGGTCACCATCCCTGGAGGGGTTGGACAGATGTATAAATGAGGCTCTCAGGGACATGGGGTAGTGCCAGATTTAGGTTACAGTTAGACTGGATTTTAAGCCAAAGTGATTCTATGATTCTAAGTAGGGATGTGACGTTAGGGCTGGGAGGTGGTACAAAAAAAATGAGGATGAGAGTATGAAAACTGAAGGGAAGACAATAAGAAGGTGCAAACGGGTCCAGAATGATTCTTTGCTTGATGTTAGAGCAGGTTGGATGTGGGGAAGGAAGAGGGACTGTGGGCCGCGAGAAAACTGTTGAAAACAGGCCTGAAAAAAAAGGCGGCTCTTGCAGAACCCTAGAAGGAGGTAGGTTGGAAAGGGCCTCTGTAGGTTCTTTCTCCAACCCTCCTGCTCAAAGGAGGGCTCAATCTGAAATCAGGCCAGTTTCTCAGGGTCACGTTCAAGGAAACTTGAGGAATCTCCAAGGATGGTGATCCCGTAACCCCCCGGGGCAGCTCGGCTTGACCCGACCGGCTCTGGGCTGGTGTTTGTGTGATGTGAGGGAGGAGGAGACTCAAGGTTTGGGTTGAAAGGACCTTCCCAGCTCCCCCATTCCCCCCCTGCCATGACAGGGACATCTTCAGCAGCTCAGGTTGCTCAGAGCCCCGTCCAGCCTGGCCTGGGATGTCTCCAGGGATGGTTCAGCCACCACCTCTCTGGGAACCTGGGCCAGGCTCTCACCACCCTCAGGACAACAATTTCTTCCTCATGTCCGGCCTGAATCTCCCTCCTTTAGTTTCAAACAGGCCCTGCTTAGAAGTCTGTCCCCATCTTTCTTCCCGGCCCCTTTTCAGTCCGGAAAGGCCGCACTAAGGTCTCCCCAGAGCTTCTCTTCTCCAGCTGAACAGCCCAGCTCTCTCAGCCTGTCCTCCCAGCAGAGCTGTTCCAGCCTCGCATCACTTCTGGGGCTCCTCTGCCCCTCTCCAACAGGCAGATGGAGGAGAAATGGTGCTTTGGAGGAAAGATGTGGCAGAACTGTGGGAGGGGGACAAGTTTGGCACTGAAACTCCATCTCCAGAGTAGGGGAAAGGCGGATTTGTAAAGCCGTGGGTTGCAACTGCGAAGGCACGAGCTTTGTGCGATATGGGCTAGAACGATCAAAAATATTGTGTAATGCGGGTCAGCAAAAGGTTAATGAGCAACAATCTTTATTAATGAGGGTGGTGGTAGAATGCACAGGCGCTGGCTGATGGTTTCTCTGTCAGGGCATTTGATCACGGTCTCTAAACGGGAGCTCAATAAGGGCACTTTGAATTCGTCTTTCTGCAGCCTGCAGATAGCAGAAATTGCATACGATTGTCTCTCAAACAGCTGCGCTAGGATTAACGGGGGGGGATTTTCCATAGGGTTATTTTGTTTGCAGAACATGGAAGGTTCAAGGATCTTGAACTGCTCGTGCTCAGTGACAAAACTCTGGGTGCTTTATTTCGAGCATCTCTAGCTCTTAAATGGTCATTGAGGTTTAGATCAGCCGAACAAATGACCAAATATTTGAGGTGAATTATCGGTCTTTTCCCTTTTTGTGTTTATATCCCCTCACTTCTGTAAAAAGCAGCTTCAAGCCCTTAAAGAGCTAAGTTGGAAGCACCAGCTGTGTGACCTCTTTGCCTCTGTGTTAACCGATAAGAGAAAAGCTTGAGGCTTGTGCCGAACGAGCTGGGTTTGAGGATTAGCGTTCAAAGCCCCTCCCGTGAAAGGCGACATGAGTGTTGTGACCGTCGGGTGTCCCTTGGGAATCCGAGTGCCACCAAGGGAGCAGCTCAGCGCTGGCTGGTTCTGAGCAGCGGGCTCTCCAGCGGCCCCATGTTCTTGCTGCGTATCTGCTGTCATTCCATGGTCCTGAGGGTCTTTTCCAACCAAAGCGATTCTGGGATTGTGAGGGGCGAGTTTAGGAAGGTGGCGGGGGGGATTTGGTTGGTAGTGAGGTGAGTGAAGCGATTTAATGAGAGGAAAGATTGGGAGAGCTCAGGGCGGCACATACGGAGCGTCGTGTCTGCGAGCTGGGGGTGGCGGAGGGTTCTTGAGGGTCAGCGATGGGCACAGCGTGAGGAGGAACAGGCTGATGGGGATTGTTTAGGCAGAGCACCCGCTGCCGGCTGTATTGGGATTGTCCCCCTGTGCTGGGCACTGGGGAGGAAAAACCTCAAATCCTGGGGGCAGTTTTGGGCCCCTCATGTCAGGGCTCAAAATGGCGGCCCCGAGGGCACCAGAATCACCTCAGGGTTCAAAATGGCAGCCAGAGGGGTGGTGGGATCGCCTCACAAGAAAGGTCTTGAGGTGCTGGAGCGAGTGGAGAGAAGGGAACGGAGCTGGGGAAGGGGCTGGAGCACAAGTGTGATGGGAGCGGCTGAGGGAGCTGGGGGTTCAGCTGGAGAACAGGAGCTGAGGGGAGACCTTCTGATCTCTGAACTGCCTGAAAGGAGCTTGGAGCCAGGGGGGTCGGGCTCTGCTCCCCAGGAACAAGCGCCAGGAGCAGAGGAAACGGCCTCAAGTTGCACCAGGGGAGGTTGAGGTTGGATCTGGGAACAGTTTCTTCCCCAAAGGGCTGTGGGGCATTGGAACAGGCTGCCCAGGGCAGTGCTGGAGTCACCATCCCTGGAGGGGTTGAAAATACACAGAGATGAGGTTCTCAGGACATGGGGCAGTGCCAGGGGTGGGGGAACGGTTGGACTCGATGATCTCGAGGGTCTTTTCCAACCAAAATGAATCTGTGGTTCTGTTCACACCAAACAGCCTCTCCTGCCCTCCCAGCGGTTGCGGGAAGTACCCAAGTGTTTGGTTTGAACCTCCAGGTCTCTGCTGTCTCCAGCTCTTTATTTTTGGAGCCAGTGGGTTGATCCCCTCCTGGGTTCCCACCAGCTCTCAGTGCTGGAAAACCAAATTTTGCACCATTTGCAGCTGGAGGTGTCCAAGCTCTTACTGTCTTCCTCTATCAATGACAATTAGACCATTCAGCATGTAGATCTTTAATTGCTGCAGCGATGGGGTTGGAACAAGGAGGGATCGCTGGGGAAGAGCAGAGCCTGGTTAGAGACAGACATTTGTGGTCTGACACTACATGCCAAGAAACCTCTATCTTGGGTCTTTCTGAGGGCTTTTAAAATTACTTTTCAAGTTATACTGAAACAAAATAAAATCCTGCCCTACCTATGCTTGGTAGGGAGACCGCATTGGAAATCTATTTGCCTTAACTCATTGTTTTTTTTTTTTCCAGTGATTGACATAAAACTGGAAAAGCCTCAAGAGCAGCCTGTCAGTGAAGGAGGCTGTTCCTGCTAATACCGCGTGGCTTCTCCATTTTCTCCAGAACATCACTGCTTTCCCTCCCTTGATTCTTCATTGACTGCAGTGTGAATATTGGCTTGAACCTTCCCCTTTCAGTAATAACGTATCGCAGTTCATCATCGCTGGCTGTCTCGTGGAGATGATCTATTAGCTTCACAAGCACACACACACACACACACAAAGAAAATGTCAGTGTCTTCATTATTTATAAGAAAAAAAAAAAAGCCAAAATATTCCAGCGTATTCTAGTTATGACTTTAAAAAAAAGAAAAAAAAAATAGGTACAATTTCTTAATATTCGTTCCTTTTTTAAATATGTTATGATGTTGCACTTTGAAATGATGGCGACCGAGTAAGTTTGGAATTGGACTTAGATGAGATGTGCGTGCAGAACGGTGGCGAATCTCACCCGTTTGATTTCGCTGACAAACCGGGAGCGACTTAGGTGGCGTATGCCGAGGGTTAAACGCTTATCCTTANTTTTTTTTTTTCCAGTGATTGACATAAAACTGGAAAAGCCTCAAGAGCAGCCTGTCAGTGAAGGAGGCTGTTCCTGCTAATACCGCGTGGCTTCTCCATTTTCTCCAGAACATCACTGCTTTCCCTCCCTTGATTCTTCATTGACTGCAGTGTGAATATTGGCTTGAACCTTCCCCTTTCAGTAATAACGTATCGCAGTTCATCATCGCTGGCTGTCTCGTGGAGATGATCTATTAGCTTCACAAGCACACACACACACACACACAAAGAAAATGTCAGTGTCTTCATTATTTATAAGAAAAAAAAAAAAGCCAAAATATTCCAGCGTATTCTAGTTATGACTTTAAAAAAAAGAAAAAAAAAATAGGTACAATTTCTTAATATTCGTTCCTTTTTTAAATATGTTATGATGTTGCACTTTGAAATGATGGCGACCGAGTAAGTTTGGAATTGGACTTAGATGAGATGTGCGTGCAGAACGGTGGCGAATCTCACCCGTTTGATTTCGCTGACAAACCGGGAGCGACTTAGGTGGCATATGCCGAGGGTTAAACGCTTATCCTTACAATAATAATAATAAAATTAAAACCAAGCTCTTCATCTTTTGAGCAGAGGTAGTCTTGATTGGTTCTCAAACCCCCAGATGGTTTTAAAAGATAAAAAAAATAAAAACGGGGGTTTTGACACCACCAAAGGCTTCTGGATTTTTTAGTTCTTGCAGAGGCAACGTGAACACATTTCCAGGAGAGGATATTGAGAAACACAAAGTGTCTTTCTGAACGGGACGAGCGGCTTCTGGAGGATTCGGGGGCGAGGAAAGGGTGGATGTGCATTAGCAAAAACACTTGCAGGAAACAGGGAAATTCGTTTTGAGTGCAAGATGAGTTTTCAGAGCGTTTTTTGTTTTTTTTTTTTTAATATAGAACACCAGTGAATTATTAGTGCCCGAGAGATGGGAACGTAACGTTTCAGGTCTTTGGAGGAGAAAGCGTTTTGCTTCTTATTCTCTTTTTAATTTCTTTTAGGGGGAAATCTTAAGTGAAGTCAGGACTGGCGCCAAAAGCAGCCGGAGCGGCTCGAAACCTTGACATTTGGCGGAAATAAAAGCGAGAGCAGCTGGCCGAAGGCAGCGGAGGCGCTCGCCGGGCGCGGAATCGGGGACCGCAGCCCGTTTTCCGTAGCGTTGGGGAAGGGCTGTCTGCTTTGATCGGCCCCAAATCTAGTTGAGAGCTCATAGACGGAAGGGGAGTTAAATAGGATGGAAACCAACTTCTGATTATGCAGATTGATGCCTTTATTTTTTAGCATTTTTTACGTTCAGTCTTCCGAGTTGGTTTTAGTTCGGTTCGCTAGAGCTGTATAGTTTGGTTAAACGGCGAGTAATTTAGTTTTCTATTTAACTAGGCCTACAATTAACCTTTTTTTTTTTTCTTTTCTTTGATATTTATTTCTTCGCTTAATTATTTTTTACTCTTTCCAGTCATTTTGCTGAGGAATCTGTGTAGAGCTTTGCTGATGTTGCGAGATGTAGCTACCCGAGAAACACGGAATGGAACACACTAGAAGTGCACCCTTTTAACCTTTACTAGTCATTGTGAAGTTGCTGTGTAAGTTAATAAACACAATTGTAAATACATTGTTTGCTGGGCCAAGATGGAGTTAAGAGTGCAGGAAGGAATTCTCGAGTCTGCGTCGCAATTGCGACTCCAATTGCAAAGTTTAAATCTTCAGGCTCCTCCTTTGTTCCCTTCCGCCCCTTCTTAAAATAACCGAGCGGGGAAAAGAAAGGGAATCGTCCTCACCACCGCTTTGACCAGGGAAATGGGCGTGAAAGATGGGGAATTCTTAATTCCTGACATGAATGTTAGACCCGTGCCCTGCCCTGGGGTTTTAGCGACTCTGCACAACGGTAACTTAAAGGCAGAACGAGATGTAAAGTGCTTTTCTAACGCAATATTAAAAGGCGAGTTTTTTTTTTTTTTTGACGTGGCATGTCTTGAAATAAACATCCAATGATACGTGACAAAGGATCATTCTTTATTTAAAAGAAACTCTCGGGGGGAAGGAAACCTGGCTGCTTTTCCTGTGTTGTCTTGTTCTTAACTGTGCAAAACCCGTTCATCTCGCTGCTTGTTTTTTTTGGTTCGTTCTCTTTCCTTTGCTTCTTACGTTGGTCACCATTTGGCTGTTTTCCACAAGCGCCTCCTTTTTTTCCCTCCTGATATAACCAAGCCCCTGTGTTTCCCATCGTTTGAAGCGCTGGATTTGCAAGGAGCAGCTTAGCGCGTGCGGCCGCACGTCCGGGAGCAGGTTTGGTCCGTGGGCAAGGTACGAATTGCTCTAAAATAAAAAAGGTCCCGCAAGGACCAGTCGTCACTCGTTTGGCTTTGATCTGAGGGCCGCCGGGGACGGCCAGGTATGTTTTTAATGAATTTAACGTACGCCCTTGCTGATTAGTCCGTGCTTAACGTGACTACAGGACTTGATCCTGCCCTAAACCCGGTTTTCCGGAGAAAAGCCGCTTCCACAGCGAGCACGGGAGCGACGCGGCCTTGCTTTTTGTTGGCACCGTAATTCCCCGCGCCGTGCGTTTTAGCGGATTTTTAAGTGTTAATTTGCTTTTGCTCCATCGCCTTGGCCGGTAGAGCCGCAGGAACAACCGTTTTAAAGCTGATTTCTTTGGTAAGCAGTGAAGGTTTCTGCTCCGTTTCTTTTCTCCTCCCCGCTCTGGCTTGCTGGTTGTACAGTACGTGACGCAGCTATTCCATTACTCGCTTTTTGTCTTGATCCGAGTAGTCGAAGAAATTGTATAAAGGGGGTGGGGGGAAAAAAAGGTTCCTTTTCTTCGTGTTGGAATGTCACTGGTACCTCAGCTCTGTTTGATAATACGAAACGACGACGGCAACGGCGAAAATCCTTCGCGCTTGAACTCAATAAATACCTGTCTCATTGGAAAGCTCTGCGTCTCTTCTCTAAGTACGTCCAGACCCGCAGGTTCGTGGGGGCAAAAAGGGGGCAAAAGTAAGTTGGTCGGGGTTGGTTTTGTGGAGGAAAGATGGTGGAGTTGTGTGCTTGTTGTCCCTCCGGTTCTACACGGTGTCTCTGCGATTGTTTCCAGCGATCGGTGAGCGGTACCGAGCCCGGCTACGGAGAGCGCGTCCCGTCCCCGCTCCGGCTGCATCCTTCTGCTCCTGTCTCGCTCTCGACATCCAGGTGTTCCCTCCGCTCCCTGGTGAGTACCAGCGAACAGGGGTGCTCGTCGAGTTCTCCCCGTTGCTATTTCTGTGTTAAAAGGACCAGCGATAAATCGGTCGTTCGGTTGGGCAGGGAAGAAAGGCGAGCGTAGGTTTGTGGCTGCGGGGGCGTGCGGGAGTTGGTGCTGCGGGGTCAGGGTCGCCGGGGAAGGCGTTTGGCACCGGGGGAGCTTCTCTGCCTTGGAAACGGCCTCAAGTTGCACCAGGGGAGGTTGAGGTTGGATTTTGGAACAATTTCTTCCCCAAAGGGCTGCGGGGCATTGGAACAGGCTGCCCAGGGCAGTGCTGGAGTCACCATCCCTGGAGGGGTGGAAAATACACAGAGATGAGGTTCTCAGGACACGGGGCAGTGCCAGGGGTGGGGGAACGGTTGAACTCGATTTTAAAGGTCTTTTCCAACCAATATAATTCTATAATTCTACGAGAGCAGACCCAGAGAGCTGCTTTGCGGAACGCTCGCCTCTTAAAACTGGGTTTAGGCTTAATTTTGGAAGGAACTGACCTTAACGTGAGCGGGTGTTGTCTCCTGGGTAGCGCTGGTGCGCCTTGGTCTCAATTCCTCCGTATTACTCCCCGTTGCCGTTAATCACCTTAACGCTGCTGTTGAGCGGAGCCTTGGGGCTCCCACCTCTAGTACCAGTATCCCAGTTTCTCCCCTCTAAGATGGAGCTGGATTAAACTGGAGAGAAGGGGCTGCTGCTGGGCAAGGCGCAGGCTGGGGATGCTCCTTTGGGGACACACAGCTGCATCGGTCAAGCTCTCTCCTCCCAACCTTCCTTTTTCTCATATATAAACTACATATTTTATATATAGAACCGTAAAGCCACGCAGGGAGCGTCTGGCTCTGGACGGTTTCTTTGTCTACCCTGATTTTTCCAGGCTGGAGGAACCGCAGCATCCTCCCGGCAGCACCTGCAGAGCTGCAGCAGCAGCCGACACCATCCCCTCCCCGTGCAGCGGCGGCTTTTTGCTCCCAGCGCCCAAATCCTCAGCAAATTAAACCGTGAGAGGGCTCTTACCTGGTGCGGAAACACCTTTTTCCATGCTGGGCATGTACCAGAAAAGAAGATAAATGAGGGGCGGGCAAGCTGCTACTTGCGCCGCGGCTGCCGCAGAGCAGCTGCGAACACCGTCTGTGCTGCCTCTGTGTTGCCTGAGTTTTCGGGCTTGTTTTTCCTTCGATTCGCAAAAAGACCTGTTGTTTCGGGTTGCGTTTTCCCCCCTATAACCACCTTTCCCACCCTGAGCGCGCACCCAAGTCTTAACGCGGCTTTTTCCTTTTAATGAGATACTTGAGGATTTGCGGCGGCCGAACGTAACGGGTGCCGTAAGCGCCCGGCTAGAGCGAAACGCCGGCTGAATCGCAATGAGAGCGGCAGCTCCGCCGGTCCCCAGAGGGTGAGGAGGAGGAGGGCAGGGCTGAAGGCCTGGAGGCAGCTTTTCCCGAGTCGATTCTTCCAGCCTCGCCGCCTGTTCCCGAGGTTTTCGGATAGAAATTAAAGCCGTTTTGAGCGCTCGCTGTCGGCCACCCGGGGAGCGCGTCTGGAAACGAGGGTTGCGTTCCAGGCTTGATTAAAGTCACCGCTGATTAAAGCGCTGAAATCGCTCTGTATCCCCCCCACCATCCGCGGAGCCGCGTGTCCTCAGATACGAGGAGTTTAAGGGAGAAAATGGTGTTCATTGGTGCTCCCAGCGCTGGCGCTGACCTTTCCCACATTTATCCCAGCCGGGGAAGAGGGGACGAGTGGGAATTCAAGGTTTGATCCTGACATTTGCCCAGGTGCAGCAGCCCGTGATGCTGTTTTATTTGCAAATAAATAATTTTTGATGACGGCGAGGATCAAGCGGCCTCCAGCCCGTTTCTTCGCTGTCGCATTCGGGCGTTAATCTGATGAAGCTGTTTTGTGTGCCCGCGCCTGTGCCTGCTCCTCACTGCAGATCCCACCGCGTTCATCCTCGTTTTGGAGGGGTTTCCGAGTTGTTCTGGCATTCAGCTGATGTTCGGGGCTTCGGCAGCTGGGAGAGAGGGGTGGCGCGGGTCTGGTTGAGCTGGGAATGGAGGGGTCAGCCCGAGTGCCTGTCCGTGCTTCCAAATGTATTTTTAACCGATTTCATTGCTCCTTCGTTTAGCTTCCTAGCAAAGGCTCTGCCTGCCGTCAGCTGCTCGCGCCGGCAGCGTGAAGACCTCAGGAATCACCGCCCTGCTCGGTGGCCTTACCTGCATCGCTCGGTGTCCCTGGCTCACCGGGAGACCGGCACAGCCCTGGTGACAGGAGAGGAGCGGGACCAGTCCCGGGATGTGCAGGTACCGCAGGGATGGGGAGCGTGGGGGTCCGAGCTGGGGAAAAGGAGCTTTTCATAGAATCATAGAATCAATTCGGTTGGGAAAAAACCCTCAAGATCATGGAGTCCAACCGTTCCCCCACCCCCGGCACTGCCCCATGTCCTGAGAACCTCATCTCCGTCTGTCCAGCCCTCCAGGGATGGTGACTCCAGCACTGCCCTGGGCAGCCTGTTCCAATGCCCCACAGCCCTTTGGGGAAGAAATTGTTCCCAGATCCAACCTCAACCTCCCCTGGTGCAACTTGAGGCCGTTTCCTCTGCTCCTGGCGCTTGTTCCTGGGGAGCAGAGCCCGACCCCCCTGGCTCCAAGCTCCTTTCAGGCAGTTCAGAGATCAGAAGGTCTCCCCTCAGCTCCTGTTCTCCAGCTGAACCCCCCAGCTCCCTCAGCCGCTCCCATCACACTTGTGCTCCAGCCCCTTCCCCAGCTCTGTTCCCTTCTCTCAACTTGCTCCAGCACCTCAAGGCCTTTCATGAGGTGATTCCCGCCACCCCTGGTGCCGCCATTTTGAGCCCTGAGGTGATTTTGGTGCCGCCATTTTGAGCCCTGAGCTGAGGGGCCCAGAACTGCCCCCAGGATTCGCGGTTTTTCCTCCCCAGGTCCCAGCACAGGTTCGGTCACTGCCCTGGGCCTGCTGGCCACACCAGTGCTGGTCCCAGCCAGGATGCTGTGGCCTCTTGCCCACCTGGGCACACACTGGCTCGTGTTCAGCCGCTGTCACCAACACCCCCAGGGCCTTTTCCACCGGGCACTTTCCAGCCGCTCTTCCCCAGCCTGTAGCGCTGCCTGGGGTTGGTGTGACCCCAGTGCAGGTCAGCAGCTGGACGTGATGTCCAACAAAGTGCCGATTTCCAGATTGTGCTGCTCTCGGTGAAGCATTTCCAGATGTTTCCATGTCCAGGTGTGTCTCACCCTTGGATTATGCACCTTGTGGTGTAAATACCTGCCGGCGGCTCCTGGCCCTGGAGACCCCATCTTCCAGCTCCCGGGATCACTGCAGTCCCTAGGAGGGTTCAGGGGTGTCCCCACAGGTGCCTCTTCCCTGCCCAGCTCTCTGGCACCTGCAGCTTCCACTGCTGAGACTCAGGTGCTTTATTCCCACCAGAGCTGAGCTCGGTTCCAAAGGCTCCATGTCCCAGGCTGCTTCATTAGCAGCCTCTAGTGCTAATTAGTGGCAGAGGTGGCAGCTGGGGCTTCTTATAGCAGGGCCTGTTGTGATAGGACAAGGGGTGATGGTTTTAAACTAAAGGAGGGAGATTCAGGCCGGACATGAGGAAGAAATTGTTGTGCTGAGGGTGGTGAGAGCCTGGCCCAGGTTGGGCAGAGAGGTGGTGGCTGAACCATCCCTGGAGCCATCCCAGGCCAGGCTGGACGGGGCTCTGAGCAACCTGAGCTGGTGAAGATGTCCCTGTCATGGCAGGGGGGGAATGGGGGAGCTGGGACGGTCCCTTCACCCCAAACTGTTCTCTGATTCTTCCCATCCACATGGAGCGAAGTCGCTCCCAAATCTCTGCCCTTGGCTCGGGGTGGGGGACACCCCACAAAAAGTCATCTTTGGCAGGGACAGGTTTAGGTGAAGGGGATGATGGAAAATGGGTCAGAAAACATGAGACGGGGCCAAGTGCGGATCCAGGAGGGAGCAAAGCTTATTTTTTTCTGAAAGGAAGAGGCAGGGCAACCTCAGCTTCCACAATGTGCTAATTAAATAAACCCAGTGATGCTTTCATGCTATTTTTTGTCGCCCTTCCCGGTGACAGCTCTGAATTTGGGGTGCAAAGGTGGGAGCCGCTCTGCCGGCACACGCTCGTGTCCTGCACCGTGATGGATTCCTCAGGTGGTTTTTTCCCTCCTGTGTCTTTCTGGGGCCATCGTGCCGCGTTCCGAGGCTGCAGTGGGGACCCCGAGACCCCGTGGTGCCGGGGAACCGCAGCCGCGAGATCTCACACCCCGGGTTTGTGAGAATTCGAGGATGTTTTTGCACTTCCCAGCCCCTCCAGCTGCCCTCGGAGCTCCCGGTTGGAAAATGGGGAGGAAAAAGGGGGTGCAGGAGATGGAGCTGATGACATGGGACCCAAACCCTCCCACCGCCGGAGATGGCGAAGCGTGAGCAGCCCCCTCCTCATCCTCACTCACCCACAGCCTGGCTCTTGTTTTTCGCTGCCTTTATTCGACTGCTGATAGCGCTTTTATTTTCCTTTTTTTCTCTCTCCGAAAATCGCTGGGGTTGACGGGAGCGGGTTTGCAGCAGCAGCGAGCAAAGGAGGCCGGGGACGGTGCTTTTGGGACATCCCGATTCCCCATCAGGCACAGGGACGAACTGATCCGGGGCTTAAACAGCAAGAGCGGGGTGCTGCTGTCCCTGGGTTGTTTTTTTAATCTAGCTGTGGGCTTTTTGTTTGTAATTCTTGATTTTTTTGTTTTTAATCTCCATGTTGTCTCCAGGATCAAATGGCGCCTCTAAGGGCGACGCTCGGCGGCTTCTCCCTCTTCCCTCGACATCTGCCCGGCGCAGCGCAAAAAGCTGAGCTGCCCCTTATCCCCTGAACCTTCAGGGCCACCCCAGGGCCCCGTGTACCCCCCTCAATCCCAAACCCATATTTCGCAGCCCCCCGGCTTGGCTGCCAAAAAGTGTCCCTGTTCCCCAGGTGATTTCTCCCCCTTCTCTTTGCCCCATGGTGATTTCTCCCCGCTTCCCAAAAATGAGGGTGAAGCTCAAGATGCCGCTTTGCCGGGGAAGCCGTGACACCCCCGGGGTTCTTCCCAGCCCGATTCCAAAGGGTTTAACCCCAATTCCAAGGGCTTTGGCCCCGATTTCCTGAGGTTTGACCCCACTTCTCCAGCTTGGCCAGGCCCAGGGGGGTGTGCGAGGCTGGAAAATCCTGCCGAGCTTTTTACCCCCCTTAATCTTTCGTTTGTCTCTCGAGCATCCCTCTTGCATCAGCACTTGCTTGGGTGCTGGATCCCCCCCAAAAAAGCCCTTACAGAGCTGCTCTGCCGTGGGCTGCAAAGAAAATCAGATGTCTCCCCAAAAATAGCTGTTTGGAGCAGCACCCCATCCCCATCCATCCAAAACCCCGGGTTTTTCTGCAGAGATCTGGGGTGATGAATTAAGCCGGGGTTTAGGGCTTGGGGCACTTCACCCTCCCCTCTGCCGCCAGCCCCGGTAGCTCCCAGGCCCTTGGATGGGAATGGGACGCTGGGGGGGTTTCAGGTAGGGTTTTGGGGGGGTCTCTGAAGCATGTGGGGGTTATTTAATGCAAAAGCCAGGGCGGGGAGGAGGATGGGGGGTGAGTTTAGGGCTGGATCTCTGTCCGTGGGGTGGTTTTGGGAGGCTGAGGGTGGCTCAGGGCGGGTTCCAAGCCGGGGGTGAGTTAAACCGAGCCGGGGAGATGCGACTCAGTTTTGGGGTGGGGGGGTGTTAAAACCAGCACGGCATCCACATGAAGGAGCCCAGGGCGGCGCCGGTGGCCGCCCCCGCCAGCAGCCCCAGGGCCATCTGGTCCCCGGACACGCGGTAGGGATCCTCGCGCACGATGACGTGGGTCACCCCGGGGGCTGCAGAGCAAAACGAAAACATCGGGGGTGAGCCGGACCCCAGTTTTGGCTGGGGGGGTCCCAGCCCCGCCTCCCCCGGCCCAAAGGGAGCAGCTGGTAATGCGGCGAAGCAGCGAATGGAGGAGGAATGGGGTGAATCTGGGGGGGGTCACCCACCTCCGTACTGGGGGGCGTAGTGGCCGGAGCTGATGTAGGCGGTTTGGTGGGAGTCCAGGGGCACCGTCTGGTAGTAATCGTCGTCGTAGGGGTCGTAGACGTGCACCTGCGAGCAGCGGCGGGAGGCCGCAACCTCAGGGGGGGCCGTGCCTCGGTTTCCCCCTGCGTGACGGGGGCTCCAGGCGCTCGGGTTCCCCCTCAAGCTGAAACGGGGGGACCCAGAGTGTCCGAAGTGCCCCGCGTGGCCTTTTCTCAAGCACCTGAATCACCCACCTGTGCTTGGGTCACCTCAGCTGTGGCTTCTGTCACCCCAGCTGTGTCCCCTTGTCACCTTAACTCTGTCCCAGTTCCCTTTAACTTGGCCTCTGTCACCATAACCATGTTCCCCATCACCTTAACCCTGTCCCCATCGGTGGGAGCCGCTCTGCCGTCCCTTTCAATTCTGCCCCATTCCCTCTCAATTCTGTCCCCGCTCCCCTGTCACTGTGTCCCCCGTCACTGTGACTCTGCCTGGGGGGGACTCCGGTTGGTGTAACCCTCATCCAAAGCCCATTTGGGGGACGATGCCCCTTTTTTTGGGGGATGAAACCTCACCGGGGTGGATTTAGCTTCCAGTACAGCCATCTTCCAAGCGCTGCAAACAAAACAGAGGGACGCGGTTATCTAAATCGGGGTGAAAAAGTGGGCAATAAGCGAATTTCCGTTCAGCTGGGGTCAAGCTCAATTGATTAAGCTCAGCTTGGCCGCTGCTGAACTTCTCCCTCCATTTAGTGCGGCTGAAGGTTTCCCGTTTTCTATTCTTTTAGAGAAATCAGGTTTTAATTTGTTTTAATTGTTATAGGAATAAATAAAAGGGGAACAATGCAAAAAGTGTTTCCCCCTGCTGCCCGCGGCCTTTAAGCCAATTACGACTTGACTTTCACGCTCTTTATCGCCAAATACCGACGAAAACCCTTCCCCAGCATCCTCGGTGGGGCCGAGGGCTGAGTTCTCACCCAGGAATAACTGCGTTTGGCTCTGAATTATTCAGCGGGAAAACCGAATCTCCGGTTGCGACAGCCAACGTGGGTGTTTGGGGAAACCGGGACCGCTGGGGGTTTTAGGTGATGATGAGAAAGGGATGGGGCTCCGGGCCGGGATAACGTGGGGGATTATTTTGGCTTACACGGCGTCGTCCTCGCTCTCGGCGCACAGCGTGGTCTTGGAGCCGTCGCGCAGCACGACGGTCAACAGGCACTCGCGGCTCCTCCCCTCGGGCGGCTGCACGTCTGCCAAGGGCCAGGATCCAGCGTGGGCAAAGAGGCGCCCCAAAACCCACCCCAAATCTGCCCACGGAGCCTCTCGGCTCAGGGTCGGGCTCCGAATTATCCCCCTGTGCCGCTAATGAACCTGTTAAAAACCCGCCGGGACACCGGGGTTATAACTGCGGTTTGATTTCGGCTCCGGCGCCGCTGACGCGTTACGGTCAGGCTCTGGGAGGTTAAAAACCAACGGGAGCGAAGAGCCGGGGAGCGAAAAATTCCACCCCCGCAGCGGAAAGAAAACAGAAGGACAGAAACTCGCCAAAAATCTCCACCGAGCCGCGTTTGCTTTGGATTTCCCACATTGCAGCAAGCACCCAAATTCTGTCGAAGCGCGAGACGCCGCCAACGCCGCCGCGCTTGGATCGCGAGCAAGGAGGAAATCTTAAACCCGCGAGGCTCGAAACTCAGCGGGACCCTCCGGTGAGGAGAAACCTTTGGGTTCGTGCTCCGAGCGCGGCGGCGGGGCCTGAGAAAGGCGCTTTGTGCGGCGGCCGTGGGCTGAGCGGAGCTGCCGCTTTGTTCTTGTTTGTGCGAGACGGCGAGGGATGAGTCAGGCCCGTGGGCTCGTGTTTTGAACAAGCGCAAAGCGGGAGGAGAGTTTCTCCTTTTCTCCTTCCGCGGGGAAAAGCTGCGGGCGACGCGACGCGCGTCTCTTGGGATGGTTGGGAGATGGAAAGGGGATGGGTTGTGCGGCCGGGATTAATTTTGGGGCGGCCTGGATGTGCGAAAGCACGAGTAGAGTGTAATTGTGGGGGTTTGGGGGCGCGGGGCTGCGCTCACCTCTGCACTCGCGGCCGACGCGCACGTCCCGGCAGCTGTATTTGACGTGGATGCGGCCGTCCATGTCGCGCTGCGTCTCGTCGTGGTAGTAAACCAAGCTGCCGTCCAGGTAGAGGACGAACCAGTTTCTCTTCCAGCGGCGCAGGATGGAGCCTGGCGGGACGGGGCCGGGGTGAAGGACCCCGCGGGATCCGCCCGGCGCATTCCCCGGGCCCGGCGCAGTCCCCCACGTTTCCAGCCGGATTTACCCCCCGCGAGAGCCGCCGCATCGGGGCAGCAAAGCCAGGTGGCTCTAAATTAAAAAGAGCTGCCAAAGCAAGCTAAAAGCCATCAGGGCATCTCGGTGCTGCCCCGCTGTGCGCACGGGACCGGATCCAGCCCCGGCCGCGGAGCCGCGTCTGTTTGTGCGGCAGAAAGCCCCTCTCGCCTCTTACGTAAACCCGCGAGCGGCTGAGCCGTGATTTCCTCGCTGCCGTGGATTAACCACCCGGGTCGGACCCGTCCTTTCCCCCCACGCCACCGTCCCGTAGCCAAAACTCCTCCAGGTTTGCTTATTTTTTCGGTGGGGAAGGGGGGTCTCCCGCTGTGGAAAACTCCAGGGTCGCACTTACTCTGCCGCCAAAGCCAACCGCTCTTCACCAGCGCCATGGGTGTTGCGGAGCTGCCGACACGGGAAAAATAACGAGGTTAAAATCGCAGCTCCCGCCTTGGTGTGTTTTTTTCCCCGTGGTTCTCACCTCCCCGCAGCTCCCGGAGCGAAGCAGGACGGGGATTCACCCTCGTCGCCTCTTTTTTTTTGGGGGGGGATAAGCCGAGCGTGCGGGTTAATCGGGGTTAGGCAGACGCGGGATTTCGTCATCTGGGAAACGTGGCGAGCGCAGGGAGGAGGAACTGCAGCCACCTTACGCTCTGCCTTTAATCTCATTGGGATTTAGGGATTATCATCCCGTGGAGGTAAATGGAGAAATCCGGGCCGTGTATGAAAACAGCCGCTAACTCCCCACGGCCCCGCTAACTCCCCACGGCCCCGCTAACTCCCCACGGCCCCGGTAACTTTCCACGGCAAACACCGGCCCCGCTGGTTTGTTTTCCCTGCCTGGATGGAAATTAGTCCTTAATAAGGCCATGAAGTCATCGCTCCCTGGGTCCCCGAGCGGAGCCAGCACCCCAGGAACGGTGCCACGGCAACGATGCCCCCACCCGTCAACCAGGGACCCGATAATGGGGGCTCAGCACCCCCGGAACGGCCTCCAGGACATCCCGGCTGGGTCCCCTCCTGCTCTGGGGGTACGGGGAGGCACAGACCCCCCCACAGCACCCCTGTGGTACCCGGTGCCCAAATCCCCCGGTATCCACGTCCCCCAGGAGTCAGCAACCCTGGTACCCGCATCCCCCTGGTACCCACATCTCCCTGGTACCCACATCCCCCTGGTACCCACATCCCCCTGGTACCCACATCCCCATGGCAACCGTATCCCCCCGGTACCTGTATCCATCTGGTGCCCACATCCCCCAAAATCACAGCCCCTGGCACCCTCGTCCCCCTGTATTTGCAGCCCCCCCGGTACCTCCACCTTGGTCTCCTCACCCTCCTGTACCCCCATCCCCTGGTACCCCTGTCCTCTGGCATCTTTTTGCCCCCCTGTGCCCATATTTTGGGGTACCCCCTTTCTGCAGCCCTCTGGTACCCACATCCCCCAGTAACTGACATCCCCTGGTACCCTCCCTCCCCTGGTACCCACATTCCCAGTACTTCCAGTCCCTGGTACCCCCCATGCCCAGTATCCATATCCCCAGTACCCCCATCACTTGGTACCCCCATTCCCAGTACCCCCATCCCCTGTGATACAATCTGTATCACATGCCCAGGATCCACATCCCCGGTACCCTCATCACCCGGTACCCCCACCACTTCATACCCCCCATCTCCCAGTACCCCCACCCCCAGTACTCCCATCCCCAATACCCCCATCCCCTT
>VWYH01003569.1:18455-52284 GCA_013399365.1 Pampusana beccarii | reverse complement strand
CCCCCCCGAACCTCTTGTGTCCCCCCCAAAACTCTTCCCCCCTCTCCAATCTCTCCTCCCCCCCCCAAACCTTTTGTCACCGCCTCGACCTGCTTGTCTCCCCCTCCCAAACCTCTTGTCCCCCCCACCAAGCCTCTTGCCCACCCCGATCCTCTTGTCCCCCCCCCAGACCTTGTTGTCCCCACTCAGTGTTTCCCTCCCCCGTTTACAGACCCGATCCCCCCATTTTTTGGACCACCCCCCCAGTTCCCCTCATCTTTCGGGGTCTCTTTTTGGAGAACCCCCCCTGCCGAGGTCAAAGCCAAGTTTCACCTTCTCTCGGTGCGGAAAGGGAGAAACGCAGCGACATAATTTTGAAATTCCGTTGATCTGTTTTTAATTCTGCGCGTCCAGCTCCGGGGAGACCTCGATGTGTGTGTGGGAGGGGGTTTGGGGTGCACCCCAAAGATGGGGGGATGCCCCATAGTCACAATATCCAGGGGGACATGTGGAGACGACCACATTGAGAGATATATATATATATGTACATATATATATATGTATATATGCACATATGTATATAATATTAATGAACCTGCCACCAACTTGCTGGGATGCGAAGGGACGAGCTGTGTTTAAACCCCCCCATCCCGCTCCCCTTCACGGGGGGTTTAAAAAGGGACCCCCAGGGGGGCACAACAGCGTGAAACATCCGTAACGCGAAGGGAAGGAGGTTGACAAATGTAAGGCGGCGGTATTTTCCCTATTTAAAATACTGTGTTTTTATTAATTTTGATGAAAGAGCTGATTTTTTTGAAATTTATTTTATTCGCTAATTGCTCGAATGCTTCGTTACGGGCGGCGCGGTTCTCAGGGCGATGGAGTCGCTGTATCGAGGGTTAATTACGTCAAAAAGGTGCTTGGGTCCTTTATAGAAAGCAGAGGAGCCTTGAAATGTGGGGATGGAATTCACGATCAGGAATTCATTATCGGACATTCATTAGCAGAAATTCATTATCGGAAAAAGCTTCAGCGCTGGGTTGGATTTTTTGGGGGGGGTTTATATTCCTCTTTTTCCCCTGCACATCGTAACGTTATGGTTTATGTTTCCATAGGCTGAATTTTATCCGTAAGGCATTTATTTGGTGCTGAATACTGTCAAATGAGTGGGGTTTATTTTCTTTTTTCCCCTCTCCTGGACAAAGCCACGTTGTACTAAGAAACCCCAAGTGCTTCTATTTATGTTTCAATCAAAATATGGTTTAAGATGCAGCGCTGTGTTTGTTCGTGCTGTTCAATAGCGATGCAGGAAGCGAGAGGCTTTTTCTTTCTTTTCCCGAGGAATGTGAAGGATGGAAACATCTCTTGCCGGACTTGATTGCGCCAACCGCGTTATTTCGTGAAATGTGAACTGTGAAGTGGTTGTTGATTAGAACTCAAATTGAGGAGCGATGTTGAGCAATGTAAAGAAAAAGGAAATTAGTGCTAGGAGGCCAAATACCTCTTTTTTTTTTTTGGTTCTTTCTGCTTTTGAATTTTAACTGTTTCATGGATTCTTTTGACCTTTATAGTCAAGTACATACAAAACCCCCAACAACCGTGGTCTGAATATATGTTGGAGATGTATGTAGGCTGATGTGTATTTTTTGGATGAAATGTATATTCAATCTGATCAACTTGTTGTCCTGCAAGTTATAAATATCCACTTCGTTATGCACCTTAACTTTTTTTTTGTAATTACCAGAGTAAATATTTACATTTTTCAGAAGCGATTTCCCTCTACCAAATGATGTGCTTGTGGCGTCATTTTAATGCGCGTGTGCTACTTATTTCATATTTTGCTGTTCAGATGTGTGGTGCTTTTTTTCATATAGTCTTTGGTTATTGAAAATTCTCGGCTGTTTAGTAAAGACCCACTTTGGGTGTTTTTTTTGGAGAGGTAGATCTGTAACCTGCTTTGGAACAAAGGGATCGGAAGCAAAATGTGTGTGTGAAGGTGTTTTGAATTTATTCAGCCGTGGGATATGTTGCTTGGAATGAAAAACATAAATAATACCGTGAATTAAAACCTAAATGCACCCGTATTGCATCAAAATTGATGTGAAATAACTACGGGATATGGTTATTTATGGAGAATATATTGTAGAGATCCTTTCTGATTATTCGTCTGTCAAATTTAGTCAGTCTGCATTGCAGTAAGGTGAAATATTTAAGGGATTTTTTAGAACCCCTCTTTGTGGTTAAGATTTTGTGCCCCGCTGTATCAGCACCCACCACATGGATAATGGGGAAAAGCAGGAGAAAAAGGGAAATAACGGCTCTTATTGCCCCTGAAAATGTTTGTCAGGTGAGTGAAAACGCTCCGGAGAAACATTCCTGCGGAAGGCCTTTGGTACCTTGACTGAAATAATTAAACCGATAATTAAATTGTGGCTAAATTGAATGATCTGCTGTGTCTAGAAGAGCTCGCGGACCTCGGTTTGGAGGCGAAGGTGCCAACGCAGCGACAGAAACGCGCCTTTGATCCAGGTCAGTGCCCGTTTTTGGGAAGATCGGCACCGATCGCGGCTTCTGGGTCACCAAGTCCGGCAACTGCGCTACCAACACAATTTGAAATACGTTTGATTTGAAATCCAGGGGTGTTTCCGCTGCGTGTAACGGAGGAGCGTTTCGGACCTGGTAGTTAAAAATCTCCGCTTTTCCACCCAGGAAAACGGCCGATTTGCAGCTCTCGAGCGCTCGGTAGCAGCCGGTGAGGCTGTCGAAAGGGAAATACAACTTTCTCTCTTGATTTCTGAGCTCGCTCATTCCTTCAGCCCAGATTACGATCTTCATTTGTCTCCCAGCCCTGCCTCTCGGGCTCGATTGTACCTGCGGAGGCCCCCGGTTTCCCTTTCCGCAGCACAAGCGCTCCCTGTACTTTCCGTTTCCTCCGCAATTTGCAAAGTTTCTCCTCAAACCGCCGCCGTCTCAACCTCGGCGTTTCAGTCCCGGATTCGCTCCCCACGTGCCGACCGGCCGGTGTTTGTTCTCCAGCCGTTTGGGGTGGTCGAGCTCCATCTCCCCACGACGTCCCATCGATCTCCTCCTCCCGACGCCGCTACGACAAGGAAATATTTGAAACATCCCCCCGGAGAAACGCGTTATTAACTGCGGGGAGGAGCGACTCTCGCGTCGCTTTCCGAGTGCAAACGGGGTGATTTTGGTGCGTCGTCGTCTTTGATTTATTTGCGGGCGAGATCTGAGAAGCCGCCGCCACCGAGAGTTTCGTACCAATTCGCCTTGGTCTGGTTTCTCAATGCACCTCAATTTTTCTAATCAATCAGACTCAATTTTCCTGCTTAAAATTCGCAAGTCATCATGTTCAGTCCACAGAAATTTTAGATCCAAAAATGATTGAATGAGAAAAGTGTTCTACGGTGTTTTTCCAAACTGCGCAAACAGCATTTTATTTTTTTTGTCTCATTTAAAATGTGAATCTATTAGTCCCGTCTGACGTTATTGGATTCTCACACACCATCGTGTGTCTCTTCAATAAATAGGTAAAGATTTTTTTTCGGTGGCAATAAATAAAATCCGCTCATCCATTTTTTTTACTCCGTTTAACTCTTTGAATTATAAAAATATTGGCTTTTAATCTCTTGCTTTTTAGAACTGGGAATAAATTCTCAAGAATTATTTCCGTGTGACTCGAATACCTGCCAGTCAAACAGGCACCTAAATTGTGTTCTCTTCTTTCTTCCGCTCAACCGAATCATTCTGTTCCTATTTTGGGGTTTAAAATACCAATATCACTAAATATGAGAGGAAAATAGGAAGTCAGCCCTTGTTCCTCTTCGTGATTTTGGAACAACGTGTACAGGATATCTATATATATATATATATAGATATATATTTTGGATTTTTGTGTTCTGATATACTGACTCTTCGCTGGGTGGATAATCTTGACGCGGGATTTTGTGTATATTTGCTTGTCGGTTCGAATTGGTTGCAGCAGAAAGAATTTTGAATTTTCAGGGTTTTCTTTTGTTGAGGGGCTTTGAAACAAGAATCCCAGACCTGTAATTAAGATCCAGCTCTTAAGGTACATTCAGAATTTGCAGATCTTCTGAAATTTGTGGAAGCTCTTGAGTATGAAGCAGCTTTTGAGAACCAGGCCATTTTTTTTTTGGTCTTGGGCTCCAAACAGGAACCTGAATACACAAATCTGAGTCATTTCCAGCTAGAATTTTAATATATAACTTCACTCAAATAAGAGCATTTAGTTATTTATTTTTCTAAAAATCCCTTTCTCGGTGGCTTTCAATCTTGTATTGAAGTAAAACTTATATTTCTTCTCTTTCCTGTTGGAATCCTGCACAAACAATTATTTTCGTGGCATAATACGTTATTTTTCAAAGAACGGCACAGGGATCGAGGTTGCGTCGAGGATCATGGAGACTCAATTGGTTTCCTCACCGTGTGAGCGGGACTTGAATAATTTTTAAAACGTTCCTGTGAGTTTTGTTTGCTACGGATGTGCTGAAAACCCCGAGCAAAGGAATTTCGAGTGACTGTGTGCAATGTGAACCTGTTGACACTCTACAGCAAACTATTTAGGAGGTTATTGCCAAGGGATTTGTAAAAGCCGCAAAATCGCATTCCCGTCCGCCGCTGGAGACGCTGTTTTGTGTTTGATTGCGCTTTTTCTCGTCTTTCCTTCCTCTCCTTGAGTGAAACCGTCACCTGGAAAACTCGAAGGTGGGAAAAATTAAAAGTCAGAGCAGAAAAATGGGATTTATCGCAGCTTTCGTATGATGACTTCCTCAATAGGAAGATTAATGCCTAAGTGTATTTGTAGGCTGAACATTTTTGCCTTCCTTGTCTTAGCGAGGGTTGGAGATTTGGGAGGATTATTGAGGACGAGCTTGGAGTATTTTATGAGAGAAAAAGTACTAAACTGGCAAGAAAAGAAGAGATGCCATCGTGCCTGCGAGGCATGGCTAATTCTTTGATGAAATGGATAAAGATTGCGGACTGCAGCAAAAGTTAAAAGAGACCGTAACATTTGGAGTTCTGCAGTTGTTTTTTTTCTTGCTTCTAATTTGCTGTTGAACTTAATCAAAAAGATCTGGCTCTTTTATGGCGTCAGACTCTTTAGTTTATCTGCCAGGATTTGCGCTTTGCTTTCTTTGACGTTGGGCGCCCAACTCTCTAAATTCGATAACGTGTTGAATTTTAGCATTTTGATGTTGGAAATCCATCCTTAAGTTTTGAGTGCCGGCTGCTTTGTCCTCCTTTTCCTTTCTGGTCTTTAGACTTGAATTTATAGGAGATGACAACTTGGTTTCTCAATGGTTTATGTGGTTATTCATCACAAACTCCTAAGAGTCTCCGCTGTCCCAACAGATAAATCTCTTCCTGTTCTTTGGGTCATCCTGTTCGATGCAAAATTGTGGACTTTATGGCATTCTATGTGTGTATATATATATATATATATGTATATATTTAACATATGATACACCTTTTTTTATTATGGACAAGACAGAGTTGGAGGCGATCTCTGGAAAACGACTCGTTTAAGTGTCCCTAGGTGGGTACTACTTGGTGTAACTTGTTTGTAGAGATACTTGGCTCTAACTGAAGGAAGTTTGGTCTTCTGCCATTTAGGTGCACAAAGTAATGTCACAATTACAGTTGCTGATGATTTTTCGACCCAGATGACCGTAGTGTCTAAATGGACAGGCAGGTTCTAAGGACTTGTCCCCATTGAAAATCGTTTTGATTTAAGCTTGTGAGCATTTAAAGTGAATTACTTTAGGTCCCTATATTAACATTTCTTCTGTCGTAGTTTACTCTGCACATAATTTTCATCCATTTCCTGTGTATGTCACAACCTAATGAGACATTTAATGGCTTTTGCAAAAACTATGCCATTTGACATATTTTTCGGGTTCAATGTTATAGAATAAGATTTGCATTTGGCCTCGTGGTTGGTTGGAGGAGGAAATCAGGCTGGTTTTACGTGTCCTGGAGTCAAGAACAGGGCCTTCTGTCCATCATCCTTCCCTCGTATTGTGGTGAAAACAAGGCAAGGAAAATTGGTTAAAGCTCGAGTTCACTCTTGATTTGACTGATATTCACAATAGAATTTTTGAAGTCTTAAAGCACAGTGCCATAAATTTGAGAAATGGTTTATTTTTCTTCACCGCAGCGTCCAAATCCCAGCTGCTGAGTCTTCTAAATATGGACTGCTTTCATTTGGAGCTCAATAAAATCTTTATTTCGGTAAGAATTTTTTCGCTGTCCCTATGTAACGCACGCAAATGGAAGTTGTAGGGAAGATATTTGGTTTGGGCTTCTGTGGGCTCAGTAGAAAAATGTGGCATCATATCTGTTCTCATCCACATTTCAGCTTTTCTGGTCTCAATTAAGAATTAAGTTTAATTTGAGTTTGATTTATGTGTGTGATTGTTAGCATTACCGTCCAGAAATAATGTCTTAAATCGCTTTAAGCTTTATAAAATGCCGCTGGAGTGTTTGACGCAGATCGGCGTTATCTGGAGTTTTCGTTTTGTCAATCAATGCCCTCGTTTTGCGTTACAACCAACTTCTGAAGAAGATCCGTACAACGCTCAGAGCTCTTGGTTAATTTGCGGTTGCCGTTTACCAAAGTGTCCAGCACGAAGCACGTTGTCCTCTCCTCTTCCGCACCACCATGGCAAAGGTGGGCCAAGAGATGATCTTCTGCCACCGTGACCTGTACCTGTATAGACCATCAAAGCTGCTTCTCTCCAAGATTCTTGGAAGGTCTTTGCAGACCTCCCTGGGTTCACTCTTGGAAGATCCTCGTGTGTAGATGTACAGTCGCTGTTTTCACCGTGGAAAATCAGAACCTGGAGGTTTCTTGGCGATGTTGCCCAACGAGGTTGGGTCAGATGCCTCCTGCTTCTTCTGCGTAGACCAGGACATGGATTTGGGTGGCTGTGTGTGCTATTGGGATGTGCTCAGATGGTGTGTTGGTGCCTTTCCGCGTGGATTAAGAGTTCTGAGAGCTTAAAGCTTAATTAGACTGACCTCATGGAAGCCACAGATCCTTGTATTTTCCCTGGAAAAGGAGCCTAATGACCATTTATTTTCGGCTACCTTCTACCAAGACAGTGAGTTTGAACATCTCAAGTCATGAAGAATCCGCCACTTCTCTTGACATATTTTCAGCAATTATTTACCCTCTCTGATGAAACAACTGAACTCTAATTTGAATTAGTTTCCAACTATTGCATCCAAAAGCCTTTTCCTGGCCGAATTAAAAGGTCCTTTGATACTCAGTAACTTCTGGAAGCAACTTACAAGTCCATGACCGTGTGGTCTTTCTTTTTTTATTTTGGGTAAGTTAAACCTGTGGCACTGAATTCAGAAGTGTTGGGCAGGATCTCAGATTGTATTTCAGGGTCTCTGGCTTTCAGCTTTTGTTTCCTAGATGTAATATCTTGTATTTGGTTGTGTTGAAATCTGCGTTGAGTGGCCTTTGCGGTCCGAATTGCTGCGTATCCCCGGGCTGTCCTCTTCATCTGTCATCCCAGTGTTGAATCTCATCTAAGAACGAAATCAGCTTTGTTTCACGAGGCCTATTTTCCATCACATTGCGTTGACTGTGGTTAATCTTGTTCCTTTTTAAATCCAGCTCAAGTCTGATTCATTTTTCCCATATTTTGTCCAGCGCTGATATCTGCCTAAATCATTGAATCATCTTTTTGCTCTTTTCCGATGTTGTCGTGTTAGAAATGTTTGTCTTCCAAATTTTTTCCTGCATTCCAAAAAAAAAAATTGAAAATAAAGTCTCGGGGTCTCAGAAATGTTGTGATTCTTTGGACAACTCTTGGGTTAACCTCATCTCCTGAGGCACCTCCTTTTATTGAAATACTGAGCTGATCGAGGGTTTGGGAGACTCTCCCCCAAGTCCGTTCCCCTCTTTGAGACGAGATGAAGTGTCTCTAGAGCGTCCCTGATAAATATATTTCTAATTTTTTCCTTAAAATCATCCAGTTCAGGAGGTACCCAACCTCCTTAGGTAGTTGGTAGTTGGTGATTAACCAAATTAATGAAAAGCTTTTCATAGAATAGTAGAATGTTCTGAGTTGGGAAGGACCCACAAGGGTCATTGAGTTCACCTCATGTCCCTGCACAGGACAACCCAATATCTTCCAATATCTTTCCAATATCTCGTACCTCAGGCAAATAAAGACACTTTGCTTTACTAGTTTGACACAATTTGGTCTTGATGCATCCGTGTTTCGTTTTTTATTTATCCCGTAGTTGCTTTTATATAGGTTGCTTAGTAATTTTTCTGGTATCTTCCTATTGATTGCAAGAGGAGTTAAATCTCTAATTTGCTTTAGAAGCTTTTCCAAACTTTCTCTATAGCTGCTTCCTTTTTGATCCCAAAAGCACTCGGAAACTTTGTGAGTGAACCTAAGTGGATCATCTATATGCAAATTCCTTAATTTTTCCTCTCCTCAGTTATATTTGCGAAAAATCAACATCTTAAGTGATGATGCTTTTCATTATGGTGATATTTCATTAAGATGATAACTAAAAAGTACAAATGTCATACGAGTTAAAATCAATTATTTAAATCAAGACATTTTGCAGTCTTGATTGAATTACTAGGCCTAGATATATATAAATGCGAATTTATTCATTTTCTCCTCTGTCAAGGCTTCCAGTCCAGTGATTACCGCAGCTTTATTGATTGTAATGACGTCCAAAATAGTTACTTCGTGGTAGAAATTGTCACTGGCATTTGGGGCGATTAATCCCCTGTAATTACTTGCTGCGCAGGGGTTTCTGTGCCCGTTCTGTATCCTCCATAACCCCATATATTTTTTTTTTAATTTTTCCCCTTTATGTACCTATGGAGTCGTGTGTTGGTGCTTCCCAGAACCTGCTCCTGGGCTTCACCCATTCAAACGCACTGAGTTAATGCTGAGTTGTCCTGGAAATTCAGGTTTTTTGTGGCACTGAGAGCTGTTGAAGAGGTGAGTCCTTTTTTTTTTACCCCCTTTTTTAGGGGTACGTTGCAGCCATCTCTTCCCTTTTATATCCAAATACCATCACACTATTGATTTTTAAGTCCGGTCACACACTCATCTCACTGGATTTCACTTTTTTCCTTAATGCCCATTGAGATTTTCTTTGTTCCTGCTCGTTATTCAGGCTCCTCGCACCCATACATAAGCAATAGAAAATTCATTTTCTTTATGGATGCTCTTGTCTGACTTTCAGCCTCATTTGCCCTTCTGAGTGTCCTTCTTTTGTGTTCAGCTTATTCCTTTCCTGGATGCGTCAGCAGTTTCATCTGGGAAAGTGTCTTATTAGTTGGAAAGATGCTGCCTCTGCAATTCCTGATCTCCCTGTCCCCTGCAAGATCGTTCTGTTGCTCAAATCCAAAGCTGTACGGCTTCGTTGGGTTCAACCTTTTCTTGCCTTCTCGTGCGCATTTTAGTTTGGGGATCAACGTGTGGATGCACGATCAGGGGCTGTGGGGCAAATAGCATCGGCATTTTGAGTCTCTCATATCCCAGAGGCAGCAATTTGCAATTCTTCACTCTCCCCGATGTCTTGCATAGAAGCAAAATACCATTGATGAGCCTGTTCCAGAGGCGGCTTCGATCGGGTCCCGCTCAGTTTCTCTTGGCGCGTGGAGACCAAAAAAGCTGGCGTAGAACCACACAAAAATCGCCAAACCTCAACTTAGCTTTTCCTTTTCAGTTCTTTTCCAGGATCCCCAAAATCTTTCCTCATCCGCGTGGTTCCAGCTGACGCCGAGCTGCTGCTCCCGGTGCGCGCGGTTACGTCTTTTGACCAAAGCGATGAGCCAATATTTGCGATCGCCTGTTGAAAGAGGGGATCGATGACAGGCAGGTATTTCTCAGAGACCATCGTGCTGATTCCCGGAGCGTGTTTGCAAAGGCTGGTTTTTGCCAAACACAGTCGGAAGCAAACAGCGGGAGACCGTTTTGCTCACTATTCCAAGGGCATTTTTTTCCCCATCACTGGTGCTAAATACACGCACACGGGCGCGCAGAGATTTTCTGTGACTTGTTTCCCTGTGTTTGACTTTCTGTTGCTTTCCTGATGCTCTTTGCTGACTTTTCTGGCTCTGTCGGTAGGTGTGACGCTGTGCAGATTTTCTCCTGTTCTCTGCGCTTTACGTAGTTTCCCCTTCTACCAAAACCAAGCCCGATATTCTGCATTTGTGTTCGGCCCTTAGAAAGCTTTATTGTTTTTACTCGCATCTTTTTAGGCCAGTTTGTGTTTTAACGTTTTCATCCAAAATTCCACCTAAGAGCAGTGGAGATTTTTCAGATGAATTCATAATCTGTTTCAGCCTTGTGCTTTCGCTTTGGGGGAGATCAACCCAAATCTCCCATTTTTGTTGTTGCGGACAGTTTGATGGATGATGATATCGTGGGAAACCGGCATCTATTTCTTTCCCTGCCCACGATTTCCCTCTAGTTCACAAACAGCGTAAGCGATGCCCCGGTTTCCCATTTGGGATATGGCTAAAAAGGTTGTAATGTCTGTAATTTCCGCGATAGATAAATGAAATATTGGAAGATGCCGTTGCACCGGCTTTCCCCCTTCTCCACCACCAGTTACCTGGTTGGATTCCTCCATCGTGCCCTAGATGGAGGTTTTTATTTAAGTTTTTCTTTTGTACACATTTTGAAACAGCTCCAAATTATTCCGCTTACGTGGAAACGGCTCTCGCAGAAAGTGCTGCAGAGACTCTTCTGGTGTCGTACTCGTTTCGGTTTACAATTCAGGCTGGTGCCTTTGATCTGTGAAACTCTTGATTTAAATCTTATCTCCATCCGAGACCTCTTTCCCCAGGCCGGTGCTGGCAGTCAGGATTAGCTGAGCTTTACTTTGTTGGCAATCTTGGTTTTAAATCTGAGAGGACTTCAGCAGATTTTTTTTTTTTCCCAGGGCAGGGGGGAACATTGATTGTGGAATATGTTTTTTCTCGGCGTTATCAGGATTTTCTGGCTATCGACATAAGCCGCAGGGCTTATGGATCACGGAGTTTTCTTCCTATGTTGGCAACTGGAGGAAGCCGCGTGTGTCTTCAGTGGTTTTAGGTTTTATCCGACCTCCCTATGATTTTACCTTTTTATTATTATTTCCTATTTCTTGGTGGGGGTTTTTTTGGTTTGTTTGTTGTTGTGTTTTTTTTAATGTATTTTTGTATTAGCCAAAATATAATGGGGAAAACAATCCCTTATTCTTTAGCTTGTGGTTTCTCCCTTCCCTCCTGAGATGCTTGTAGGGAACCAGGAATTTGGGCTGTCCTGAGGGAGGAGGAAACAGGCTCAGATCTTTGTCTTCAAAGTTCATCACTTGTTCTGATTTAACAAGAAAATCAAATCAGACAATCTAAAGGATTCAACATGGCAACACGCATTTTCTGGACCTTGACAAATTCCAAAAGTGTTTCACTGTCAGGTTTAATAAATGTGAATTTTGCAGGTGTCAGATCCGGGGGGCTGTAGGAACATGGGCTGTTCTGGAGTGAGGCCACTCATCTAGAAAGTTTGAATGGTGCCCATTACTGTTATTTCTGGCTATGATACATCCATAGGAAGAGAATTATAAATCAGTAGCAGCCAGTGGATATAAAATACTCATTTTCTTGCTAGCAGCAATATAACTTCTCAAGCAATAACTGCTACCTGAAGGGCTAACTGTAAATTCTTCTCGGTGCTAAAACAATCTTGTTGATGATAAAAGGGACAACCCCAAACTCTGTGAAACTGCAGTGCAAGAAAACCTGGAAGACAAAGGGACTCTTTGCTGCCATCTGCACCTGCATCTCAGCAGAAAAAGAATCGTGGTTGTCGTTCGTGACTGCAAATTCCTGAAGCGTTGGCACCCGAATCCAGAAATCCTGACGCTGTTCTTTGAAGGCAAGAAGTTTTGTGTAGGTGTCTCGCTGTAATTTTAGCTGCTTCCCTTGATACAGCACATACCCTCTCTGCACTAAGGCATTTGAGTGTCTCCCGATGGAAAATCTGGCATGCTCCAAAGGTATCACGAGATAGTCTAAATGCTATTTCATAGAAATCCTATGTGCTAGAAACACCGGAATTATTTTTATGGTTTTATTCTCAGGCCGTCCGAATCACTTACAAACTGTAGTGAACAAAACGATGCTTTTTGAGGTAGAGAAGTGTCGTGTAACCCAGTTTCCCATCTGTAAAATGTGCGCCAGATGGGCTGAGCCTGGTTTTGTTGCTGGCTTAGGCGGGTGCAAGTCCTCAGTGCTGCACAAGATGTAGTTCTGTCCTTTCTCCTGCCACAATAGTGTGCTGAAGGCATCGTTTCGTGAGATACTGATGATACTGATGGGACCGATATATATTTTAATATATATCTTCTACTTGGATCTGCTCTGTCGCCTGGTGTGAACTTGTGCTTGGGAACATGTGGCCAAGGAGAAGGGAGGAAAGCTGAGACCCCATCTTCTAGTAGCACCATGAGTTTATTGCCTTCAGTGACCTTAAATTTGTTTTTAGGAACTGAAGCAGCATCCTCAGGGTGTACTTTTACCATGTGTTTGAGGTGAGGGAACCAGCCCCCATCCTACACCATCTGTGATGCTTGTCTGACTGTGTGGTGAGCTGATTCAACACAGTCAGCTGGCAGGAAAATAACCTACAGGAAAATAACCTACAGGAAAACCTGGCAAGTAACCTACAGGAAAATAACCTACAGGAAAACCTGGCAAGTAACCTACAGGAAAATAACCTACAGGAAAATAACCTACAGGAAAACCTGGCAAATAACCTACAGGAAAAGTTTGCAAATAGCCTACAGGAAAATAACCTACAGGAAAACGTGGCAAATAACCTACAGGAAAAGTTTGCAAATAGCCTACAGGAAAACCTGGCAGATAACCTACAGGAAAATTTTGCAAATAACCTACACAAATACCTTGCAAATAACCAAGAAAAAACTTGCAAAGCATAAATTGGTAGGGGAAGGATAAGCTCAGGGATAATGTCTGACATCTTCTGTGACTTCAAGCAGGACAACTCCGTTTTGCTTTTTTTTTTAAAAACATTATAGTAATGTGGTTTTTTTTGCTGGCTTGAGGAGCTGGACAGCAGGACCTGACTCGAACTTCTCATTTAGTAAAGAGGGAGCGGAGAAAAATCTGGTGATTAAATTTATTCAAGGTATGTTCTCAAGATGAAACAGGGATGCTTTGTTGGAGATTGGTAGTCTCTGCAAATCTTTTTATATCGAGATAATTTATTGGGAGTAGCCATTTGAAGGTTGTTGGGGAGTATCCAGAGTCTGTTCCTGGGACTGAGAGTGGAAATCTGGTTGAATTGGAGCAGCTTTCTGGGAGTTTTGCTTCCTGCCAGGGTGGTAACAGTAAAAATGATCAGTAACATGAGAGATTCTCAACCCCCCTGGCATTTTCCATCCATTTCAAGTAGCCTGAGTATGGTAAGAAATACCAAAAATTGGGCAGCACCTGGGAAAACAGAAACTCTGTAGGGGATTCATAGTTTTATACTAAACCTCTTCCAAAAGTACCTTTATCAATGAGGACATAGTTCCTGGGTTCACCTTTTGTGTTTGTTTTATTGAATATGTCCTATTTAGGGGATAAAAATCCACTGCTGCCACAAACAGCGTTTGAGATTTGTTACTTATGTATAATTAACCCTGATCATTTCTTCCCGATTCGGGTAATTTCCGTATTTATAGGCAACATACAAGAACGAAGAAACGAGAGCAATTAAAATTAGGAAATGAAGACAAGATGTTATCGGATAACCCGGGGAAGTTAGGTAGCTGGGAGCCTTTAAAAATAGTTTATTGAAGATAACTCTCCCTCTAATTTCAGACGAAAAAAGCATGCAGGTACTTTTCATCTGGGTGACTGTCTTAAAGGCAACCATAGTGCGATATTTTCTTATTTTCCGAAACTGCAGTTCTTTGGAGTGTCTCGTATCGACTGATTAATGAGGTGATATAGCACAGAGTCGCGTATTTTTAGACTAAAAGCATATTACAGGTTAGCAAAGGATAAACTGAAATTTGCAGAGAATGTTCAAATTCGCTTTTTCTCTTTAGGAAGTCTTGAGTGTGCTGCATTTTTACTATATTTTCCACATCTAATAGGAAAGTCGGTACAGTAAAACCCCTGTATTAATGTGTACTGTTGTGACACAGATTTTTAGTACAGCCACATAGCAGTAAGTTCTATTTTTGGGGGGATTCTTTTAGCAGAACACAAAGGGAGCGATAATGTGAAGGTCCACGCTGCAATTTTATAGCAACTGCTATAAAAAAACCTGCTATGAACTATCATTTATTTGAACTTTGTTGCAGAAGTTGGCTGCAACAATAGCTCTAATAAAGCTATTTATCCGATAAGAGTTGTTTAAATAGGGCGTTTGTCTTAATAAGGGCGTAATTGGCAGGATGCAAATTGCAGTGATTTTATTCTTGGGGAAATAACGACACGTGTTTGGACTTGCAGGACTGTTGTGGATTATGGTGGCGGGTTGTGGACTCCTCATCCTTCAGTAGCCCTGGGTGATGTTTTGAGTCCTCAACTGGATGAGAACCCATCATTAAAGGTCATAGACATCATTGTGTTTTTATGTGGATTTTTACTTCAAATTCTTGAGTTTCTCAAAACTTAGGTCTCTTAAAAGCCATAGATCAGGAAAGCTGTGAAAATCTATTTTTCGGAGGTTATTGTATACAATAAATATCTCTTAAAAATATCTTAGTATAAGAACACTGAGAGACAGCCCAACCTCAAATAAAGCTGTGCTTAAAGACTTGAACTCAGTCTAGTTAGTGCAGATCTACTTTGCAAGCTACTTTCACTTTAATATTAAGTTAATAATGTCTAAATGGGCTACCGGTTTATTTTTTCTCTAGGAAATTAAATTGGGTTGACTGTGTTCAAATTCCTGGTCGCAAATTAAGTAGCATGGAGAAGTGACCCGTGTCCTGCGGTGCCCGCGGACTCGAATGGCGCGGAAACCTCTGGGGATGGGTCGACAAATGAAGCCCTTCTTTAAATTGCGGCCCAGCAAACAGTGATTTCTGAGGCATTTTAGTACCAAGTGACGTTCTGATTAAGAAAATTGGCAGTATATTATGGAATAAATATGATATTAGTCACTGCTGAAGGTAAGAGTTGCAAGTCGTGCCTACAGAATGAGGCAGAAGGCAAATACATAAATAATTTTTTTTAGGTTTATAAGGAAGAAAATATTTAGAAGAGCGCAAATCTCATTTTTTTTATTTGGTGACTTTTATATGGGAGTATTGTGTGTGATTTCCATTTCAACATCTTGAAATAGCCCTTGGATACATTGTAGGGGAAGGGAAGAAACACAAAAATGGCCTGAGGACTAGAAAAAAACACAGCACAGAGAAGCTTAGAGCTGAATCTGTTTAGCTTATCGGTGTCCTCCTGTGTGTCCGAGGAAGTTGTACCTAAAATTAGTGTTTTAAAGGGGAATTCGGGCAGTTCGGAGTTGAGGCAGGGCACGGACTGCCCCTTGTAATGGCTGATGAAAGGAAAAAGTGCATTTATGTCTCTAGAAATTCCCATTTGATCGCTTTTCTTTTAAAACTATAGGCCAATGTTCTTCTTGAGCATTCGGTTCAATTTGTGGGTGATATTTAATAACCTGTGGTAGGCAGGAGGGGAATTATGGCCAAGCCGTGGTCTCTTCTTGGTCTTTAAATTGGTGAAAATATGAACACATATCTTTTNTGGGTGATATTTAATAACCTGTGGTAGGCAGGAGGGGAATTACGGCCAAGCCGTGGTCTCTTCTTGGTCTTTAAATTGGTGAAAATATGAACACATATATTTATTTTTTTTTTTTTTCAATCCGGGCTGAAAGAATTACGGAAAGCACCACGCGCCGTTAACGTGTGTTACGGAGGTTGTGTTGGGAGGTGATGGAGTTTGCTAATTGAAACATCATTTTTTGCCTAACGGGCCGACCTTCACATTAAAATTTTACCACCTCGTTCTCGTGAAAAATTTCTGTACGGGCTGGTTTTGGGTTATGGGTCAAATGAACCGCCAGCTGAAGACAAGCCCGAAAAATGTCACAGAGCACGTGGTGACTGTAGGAGTGGGATTGAGTTAAGGGTATAAACCTTATGTTTCTAATAAGGAATCCGTAATATAATAATATAATACAGAGCTGTATTATTTTGAAATTGGATGATGCTCACAGGGTGGTGGCCGGTAACCTCAGTTTGGGATCAATTGAGGGGATTTATGAAACGCAGCCACCTGTATAATTACTGTTAACAAACCGTCTTCCTCCCCAAAATGATCTAATCCTCCACGTTTACCTCCGACTGCCGCGCTTTTTGGGAAATAATTTAGAAAATTTTATCAAATGGAGTTTGAAGTGCACGTCAGCACCAGCTAAAATGATGCAACAAGGACACTGGAAGGTGCGTGAGCAGCAACACAAAGACTTTTATTTAAATGTGCCATCCCCAGGTTATATATTAAATTATCTGGATGAATCCAGAAGATCTGTTTTGGTCATCGACGTTCACCAAGGTACCGGGTGGACCTTATTCGTAGCAATTTTCAGAAAATAGGCCACATGCATCGATCATCGTCTGCATTGCAAACCTATTTCTGTCAGTTCCGCCTCACAATCAAAACCGCTGGTTTGAGTGATATTTGAAGTGATCTAAGAATATTTCAGATGTATTGTCAAGGGATTCGGTGCTAAATAAATTCTAGGAAAGATGAGATCCTGGCGGGCATTTGGATAACAGGAGCAAGACTAATGGTTTTTAACCTGTTTTCTGAACGGTGAGACACAATTGATCAAAGCAAAAAAAAATTGGCTCAGTGGCTTCTTTGTACCAAAACTTTTAAGGGTTGAAAATGAGCAGCTGAAATAAGAGATTTAGGGCTTAGGGGAAGAATCTATGTGTTCTCCTTCTCCTTCTCTTCTCCTTCTCTTCTCCTTCTCTTCTCCTTCTCTTCTCCTTCTCTTCTCCTTCTCTTCTCCTTCTCTTCTCCTTCCCATGTTTCTTGCAATTCCTGCCCATGTTTGCCCCTAAAATAGGCATTTAGGAGTTTGTTTCCATACCTGCTTCTCAATCAGGGGAAGAAATTTAGAATTTCCCAATGTTCCAGTGTTGCCTCTAGCAGCGGCAGCCAGGTGTGACGGTCTAATTCTTGGTGCGGCGTAAACACACCAAGACGGTGAAATTTAAATAAAAATAATTTTTTAAAAAAGTCACATTTTGTTGCAGAAGTGTGAAGGCGGAGCGAGGAGTGTGAGATATTAATTATGGGTCCTCGTTACACAGCAAAGGAACTGAGGTCCAAAGAGTTCAGAATTTTTCAGGAAAATATACGGTTGTGAATATAGTGTTTTTTTTCTTGAGGTGGCCGAGACGTGTTTTCCGAGGATCTTTGCATCTTTATATATTCAACGCATCTTTATATATTCAACGCATCTTCATGTCTTCAATACATCTTCATATATTCAGTACAAAGCTCTCTTGTCCGCAGGTGCGATTATCAAGTCTCAGCATCTAAATCACAGAATTATTATGAAATTAAATGAAATATTAGTTCTAAAATACCACGTACTATCAGTTCTGGAATTTATTTTTGTTGTGTGGCTTTGCAGTCATAGGTGCATGTTCGTGCCAAGCTTTAATAACCTGCTAATACGCAAAATAAAAACTGGTAAGATGAAGCTATGGTGATTGTTAGGACTTTAAATGGGCAACACAGAGCTCTAACGTAGTGTGAGGTGGATGCTATTCGTGCAAATTAACTGTTGGATGGGACTCCTGCTATTTGATGTTTCTTTTTTATTTTATTGTTTGAAGACGCTGAGATTGGAAAAATCTTGATTTTTGGGTACCAAAGAACATAATGATGGCGAGTCGCAAGGGGACGGAGTAGAGTTCCCGTTGCTGTTATAACGGGGCTGAGAGGAGGGTAGGATCGTGAAATATTCTGTATTTAATTGTGCAAATTAACTGATAAAAGCTGCAGTTTCCAGAGGGCTGTAATTTGGCCCATTAGGGCTGATTTTTACAGCCATAGTTAAAAACACGTCTTTAATGTCCATTGACTTTGCCTCACCTTTTGACCAACCTCTGTAATCACATTTTGAATATAAAATACTGGATAGATAGTAATAAATATATATAAGAAATAATAAATTCTGGACCTTCTTAGTCTCAGAAGAAGCAAAGCGCTTCCAGCTTCTTGGGGTCGAAATCCTGCAAAACGCACCACGAGGCAGGTGCCAAAGGTAGAAAACTGAGGCTTGAACATTAAAATTCATCCAGGTTGCAATGGAAAATGGGAGATAACCTTTGTTAAAGTTGTCCATACCAATTTCTCATTATGGATACACAATTCTATATATAATTATGAAGAATGATTCTATGCGTCAAACGCATTAAAAGACACACGTCCAGTTTATTTAGCTGGCAAAATTCAGGTACAAAACTACTACGCTTGACGGAAATGTCATTCTTTGCAGTTAAATTTTGCCGTCCTGCTTACTGAAGCGTGTAAGAGAGAGACCTAAGATGATATTCCGACTTTTTCTAGTATATATATATATATATTTTCTTTCTGTAGCCTCTCTACGACATTACCCTTGACAGGCATCACCCAACATTAAAGATGTTGCGTTGACTAATCTGACATTGCCGGCTACAGTGGGCTTTCATTTATCTCAACTAAAATATCATAGCTATGTATAAGAATTTTCTGCGAGTGTTTCACATAGTATCTATAATTTGTCCTTAACCAGTTTTTGAGTTTAACTGTATTTCTGCAAATATTAATACATGCACACACCAGCTCTTGGGGGTGGTCTGAGCCTTATGTAGACACACATATATATAGGATTAGATCTTAAAAAGATCTTTTTGCTTCTTAGAAAAATAACATCCATGCCTGCGATTTTTAAGGGAAACCAGAAATAAATAGTGAAAAATAACAAACTATTGCTTATGGTTTGTGGTTTGGAAATATTCTCTTGTAGCGTGAGAATGCCGACAGCTCTCTGATCGAAGGAGCGAGAAAAATGCGTGTCTATTGAAAAATAAAACTGGGTTTAAGCCTCTGACCAGGTACCGACCTCTCTTCTGTCTGTAGATGAACGTGGATTTGAAAACTGGGCCACGTTCGCTTTACTGCCTGTCACACTTTAGTGATTCTGTCGCCAGATAGGTCAGAGAGAAGGGAAATTAATATGATTTCAAATTGTTGACGTGATTTTACTTGGTTGAAGCAACGTTTTAAGATACACTGGAAAGCACCTCCTTAAAAATAATACAAATGCGCCCACTCAATACCAATACAGGAGGTTGGTTTTGGAAAAAAAAAAAAAGATCATTTAAACCAATTTGGGGAAAAATGGGAATAACGACGTGCAAATTGTGATCACTTACAACCACTCGTTTCGCTCCAAGCGTCAGTTTTAATTTTCATCTCTTCTAAATCGCTGAATATTGCAAAGAAACGTCGCCCCCTTGGAAGAAATCAAAAAGAATCCTGCTATTGAGTTAATTAGATACGAATTGGAGTGGTTTTTTTAAAAAAAAAAAAAACAAACCCAAAGATTAAATGATCTATTCAACTATTTCAGGCTCTACTTGAGAGATACACACCTGGGTCTGGCTTGTGGAGGATTTTCCTCATTAATTAAGAGCACTTGCCTTGTGTTATTACTTAATTGGGTGTCACAGGGAACCTGAGGAGACAATGAAATGGTCTTAATTGCGTACAAACTAAATGACGATGCTTCACGGACTGGAGTGTTCCACGTCACGACCCCCAGCTCGTTATCATCTACTAATAGCCCGAGTAATTGCTCAGGAAGAAAACGGAGCCTCCTTGATTCAGTCGAGTGTTAATTAAGCACTTTTTCTTTCCTATACTCAATTTTTCCCTGTTTCTCAGCCTTATTTAAGTTTTTCATGTTCGGCAACATCGGATTTTGAATCTACGCAATTTTCACTGTTCGGTTTTGAAAGAGGTTTATGTTTCCCAGCGGTTCCAAGCCGATAACTACAAAGGTAAAATATTATCCTTAAAAATTAGATTTATCTTTAAAAATGAGATGCACGACTTGCATTTTGTGAGTCTGCATGTGTTTTACTGGAAAAAACACACTAAGAGTTTTTTTTACACTTTGGCGATTACTTGCTATTCTGCTTCTATTTCTTTTTTTCCTTTTGGGAGGGTGGAAATGAGACTAAAATAATGAAAAAAAAACCCTCTTTGCCATGTCACGTCTCTGCTCGTCATTCCCGAGCAGCAGGTAGATGTGTCAAGGCCATGAATTATGGATGGAACTTGTGTAGCCCACGGAGCGCTGAAGATCTGCAGTGCATTTAACCACTTGTACTCAGCACTAGAACTACCTATGGGATTGAAAAAAACCCCCAAAATTCACATTTTCAGTACTTTCTCAGCCGCAGTAGCAGATTCTTCCTTTTCTCCCCACCCATTTTCTCGTTTCACCTTAAACAGAATTTTTTGGGCTAAGCCCAAATGCTTATTTGCTACTTTTCAATAGCTTCCAAGCTCTGCTTGGGAAGTTAGTCCCGAATAATTCAGTTTAAAACTTAACGAAGAACTTTCAAACCCTATCACTGTGGAAATTTTTCTCGTTCAATAGGGTTTTTCCATATTAAAAAGTTGTTGTGGGGGGCAAAGTGATGTTTGTATCTCTTGGAAATAAACTCTTTTGCAGTCTGCGAAGGTACTTTTTTTAGATTTAGGATCAAGAGAGTCTCCATCAAGACAAGAAAAGACAAATTGGGGACTGTGCGTTGTACAGGAGCTGATTTCTTGTATGAATTTGAGCAAGATCTCATCTGAGTATTTGTTTTTCATCTCCCTGAGCTGGAATGATTGATATTTCCCTTTCAAGGCGGTTTTTAGGATAAAACCAGTTACATAGAAGAAAACTTCTTGTAGCTCTGAGTTCTGGCATTGAGGCCACTTCAAAATAATGGTGAGAACTGAAGAAAAACCTGAGTTTTATGATGTCCTAAGTACAGGCAGAGGTAAGAAGTGACAGCGAACCCACATCTTGCATCTTCTTGATTTTTCTCCTTTGGATTTATGTTAATTCCAGCGATCGCCGCCAAAGGAATTCAGTAGTGGGAGGATCTGAATAAATTACTTTTTCATTCTGTTTGTTGTTGTTACACCCTGTTGGATTTTTCCTGCTGTATTTCTGCATCAAGCCGCGGTCTGTGCGTGACAGGTTGGTAGAGTCACATCCTATTTCAAGTATTTGTTTTTTTACCTTCCTTGTGTTGTTTTCCTTCTAGAATAATGTGGATTGTGAGACTGCTCGGTATCTGACGCATTCAAGCCATATGTATATACCTATAGGCGTATATTTATATATATATGCTCAGTTTTATTTGCCAAACCAATTGTCTTATGTTGGAAGAATTTTTTAAGAAGTTGCTAAGACTTTATTTTCCTATGGATCCTCGTGATGCTGCGTTTGCAGGCAGATTAAAAGTTATTTTCTTGGCAAAATACATCAAAGATGAAAAAGGACTGTGCAGATACTTAAGAAATAACCTTGTCAGGGAAACTTGACTGCTTCTATTTTTAGGACTATTGTATTTTTGTGTGAGAAATGGCTGCAGTAGGCATAACGTGGCTTAAATATTGAATTTCTTTTAAAATTTCCTGTTTATTTGGAGTCTTGTCTGCTGGGAAGTGATTATTTTTGCCTGCCCTGCTTTACCTACTTCTATAGATGTGTTCTATCTATCTCTATATATCTTATGTCGTCCTCTTCATCTTTCCTACAGATGCACCTTCTTTTGTTTCTGGAGAGATTTAAGAAAACGATGGGTTTTTTGCTAAAATATAATAGTATTATTCTTGGACGTAAACGCAATACTTGTGGTTTAATGAAGCAGGTGGTTTGTGATGCGATGGATTAATAGGAATCGAGTTAATAGTATCGCTGATCTTAATTGTATTTATGTCAAGGAGCCCTGATTGCTGATTTAAAACACTGGATAGTAAACTTTTTTTTTCTTGTTTGTGCTTCTGTTTTCCTAAAAAAAGTTTGTACTTCCTGCTGGGTACAACCCTTCAGATATTAGTTGGAAATTGTTACCTTTCCATTACATTTAGAACTCCTTTATTTTGGCTTTTGCCTCCGCGTGCTTGGTTAAGCAATGACATCTATTTAGTAATTTGAGATTGTTATTTGAGATTGTTGATTAATTTTTTATTATGGAGGAAGCGGGAAATGATACATTTCAATGAGGACGGGTGCTAGAAACTAATGGCAAACTTCCCTTGGAAGCTGAAATTCAGTTTAATCCAGCGTGGGATGCGCAGGTCTGTATGTTGATAGAGCTACTTTCCTTTTGATGGATTCCTGGGAAAAACAACAGAGCCCAAGGAACACACAACAGGACAAGAGGAAACGGCCTCAAGTTGCACCAGGGGAGGTTGAGGTTGGATTTTGGAACAATTTCTTCCCCAAAGGGCTGTGGGGCATTGGAACAGGCTGCCCAGGGCAGTGCTGGAGTCACCATCCCTGGAGGGGTTTAAAAGGCATTTAGACGAGGTTCTCAGGGACATGATTTAGCACTAGAGTGAGGTTATGGTTGGACTCGATGATCCTGAGGGTCTCTTCCAACCGAAATGATTCTATGATTCTAAATGAAAGGCGCTGCTTTTTTGTCTTCTCAGATATTTAAGTCCTCGCTTCGCACTTGGATTTTGCAGGAAATATTTTGCGTCCCCAAATATATACGTCCCCACTTTAAGTTTTTTACAACAGGCTGGGTGAGTGGAGAGCTGAGCAGGACAGCAGTAGAAATGAAGTCAAGAATACAAGGCTGTGTAAAAGCCCCGCACTTTGTCAGAAAGTGAGTATTTTTCTTACACAGCAGCAATAACAGCAACCGCAGAAATCAAAATATTCGGGTGCCGTTCTGCTTTATTGACACCAGCGATTCCTGGGAGTATAAGCTGTGGAGCAGAAAACAATTTCTGCATCTGTTTGAAATGCAGCGTACGGATCTGTTTGCCGTGTGATCCATCAAACCATCAAAACTCAGGCGGTGGATTTATTGGGGCTGACGGGTTGTTTCCTCGGCACAGAGACGCTTCAAAGGCCGCCGGACAAGTGTTTGACATTCTTCTTTGCAGAGTCGTGGTTGTTCCAGGAGATCCATTAATTCAACGCCTCTTACAAGTTCTTCGGGAATTGAAGGGTCCGGTTCTCTCATTTCCACCAGCGCGGAAGCGGATGGGAATTGTAATGACTCGGGCTTTTGTTGTCTGCGTACACATCCAAGGGAAGGATTAATTTGGTGGGTTTTGTGGAAATTAAGCTCAGAAGGGAGTGTTAGATCATCTGTGCTAATTACGAGTGAATTAGATGGCGCAAATTCTGAGTAGTAAACTAAATACACGCTTTCAGTCCTTATGGGCTAAACTCTGTCACAAATAAATGACGGGAGAGAAGAGGTATTAATTGCCATGTCTGCTCTGGTGGAGCGTTGATCAAGGTTTGGTTGAGCACAGTTCCTGCAGCAGAGGAAGTGGGAAGGAGGTTCCTTCGTCCCTGGACTTCATCTGATACTCGGACTGATCCTGAGCGTGTTGAGCACGATACTTTGGGGTGCTTGAGAAGACACCGTCGTTGAGGTCGCCCCCCAACACTATCGCTGTGTCATCTTTGGAGATATCTTTTAGATAGTGGTGGTTAGGTTGTCCTCAGCCTCCTCTTGGTCAGATGCAACAAGCCCGGCGTCCTCAACTTCTTGGCATAAATCCTGTGCTGTGTGACCTGATCATCTTGGTGGGTCTCTGCTGGGTTTTCCTTGGTTGGTTGAACGTCATTCTTGGACAACCATGTCCACCAGTGCCAAGTGGGGGCCAATGATGTCTTCTTTTGACCTCCTAGCCACATTCCTCCTAAGGAAACTCAACGTGGGCTTTGCTTTATTAGAGCTGAGCACGTGTGGATGGCACACATTCATCTTGATATCTGCTGAAGCGCAGATTTAATGGTTATTCTGCCGGTCGTGTGCAACTTCGTACTTCTCCTTGTTGAACGTTGAGGTTTCTGTTTGCCCAACTCTCAAATTTCTCAAAGTCTCTTTTGATTTAAGCTCTACTGGTTACATCTTCAAATCTACTGAAATAAGGTGGTGGCGTTCAAGTGATCAATGAAGTTTTTGGACAACGCCAGCTCAAGTATCAACCCCTGGCCGCCAAATGGATGTTGGGCCGTTGATTACTGTCCTTTGAGCACAGATTCCGGATCGTTTTAGAGCCATTTACACACGTATCTTTGATGTTAATGGTTGCTTTAATATGTAGTTGCAAGTTTTTTATAGATATATTCAGAGTCTTAAAAAAACAAACCTCAGAAATGTAAAATAGGCTGACTTGGATTTACAGGTTCCAAGATCAGAAGTGACTGAGATAATCATCCGGTCATAGCTGGAAACTGGCTGAAAAACTCTCCCAAATCTTAGCATGGAGCATTTTGGAAACAATATTCATGTAAAGACACAAAGCAACGGTGAGCCCATCGTTACTCCTAATTAACGTTTGTAGTGTTTAATTGGAGAACTGAAGTTGGCAACTGCAGAAGGGCTGGCGTAGAAGGAGAGGAAAAAGTCTTCAGATGCTTACATTTTAGCTGCTTCTGAACTTTATACTCCAGAAAGCCTTTCAGCTCAATTTAATAGAGAATAAAATAATAATAAAAAAAGAGCATGGTTTGATTTATGGTTTGATTTCACACTGAGTCGGTCAGGCAACAGTTAGAAAAGTGTAATTAGACTTGTAATCGGAATGCGTCTTTGACAATTAGTTTTTGTAAATGTGTTTAATTTAGTCCGAAGTAAAGGGTCAGGAGGAACTTGCTGTGCAAGAGGTTAAGCAATAACATGTATAATTTCTACACCTTTTGATGCTGATGTCTGACACAACACATCCATCTTTCCAACGACGACAAAAACCCAACCGCCAGAAACCTGTACGTGAGTTGGGGCTTCTGCTCTGGTTTGGGTTCCCAGTATTCATTGAAAGAACAGAAAAAAAAAATTAAAATACCTGTTGAGGGAACAGAGACCTGATCCGTGTGAGTCTGTTCACCTTTTAAGGACATTTGTGAGAAATTGGGAATATTTCCGGAGCTGAGCTGGGCCTGGATCTGATCTTATCCCGAACACCCAGCATACGTTCTTTATGCCAAAAGGGACGCGGCGTCTCGGGACGTAGCGGCAGTCGGGATGTTTTTCTTTTTGCGATTCTTTTGTCGGGATGTTTTTGCGATTCGTTTATTGGGAGCGGGGCAGCCGTTCAGCCTCGGAGGTTAACCCGGGAAAAGGGGCTGATCCGCAGACACGTGTTACTTATTTACTTGGCATTTTTGACACCGCTTATTAAAAAAAAAGCTGCAGCTGCTAGTTCCTGGTCTCTTGTTTTGGGGCAGGATTGAATAGTAAGAGAAAAATGTCAAAACCTCTTGCTGGAATCTCACACCACCGCTCACACGTGTAGTGGGGTGTGCAGGGAACGCGTTCCTGAGACTTCACAGGTCTCACGTAATTAAAATTTGCCTTTAGAAAAACAACTTTGTTGTGCTGGAAACCGAAAGAATTGATCGGCGGCTGCACCTGGGTCTTGCCAGAATTCTCTGCCTTGTTATTCACGGTTCACAGTCTGCACTTTGCGTGACCCACCTTTTGTCTGCACAGATGTTGGGCTGGAAAAAAACATTTTTTTGGGGAAAAAAGAAACCAATCAGCAAAGGAGACTCGCAGCCCGATGTCAGGATAGGTGCGGTATCAGCTTCGGCAAAAGCAAACCCTGAAAAATCAGGTTTTTATTTCTCCCATTTTACTGTAATAACGGGAGAGGTCTCACCGTATGATGAACAGCCAGAGTCCAAAATTTAGTAAGATATTGCGTCTTCAAAAATTGCTTCTTGCAATTAGAAAGTCTGCGCACCAGATAGATGGAGCTTTTGTCTCCGGTGTTATTGGTGACCTACTTGCGACCGAAACGTTTTAAGAAACTGTTTGTTCAATAATTACTAATTCTTTAAAATTATACTACCTTTGGGTTTAAATCTTCTGAACGTCGACTAACAGATAAACATTCTCTACAGAAAATGTAATTGGTTGCTGTTGTCTCAGTTCCTTCCGACTTGAGGTGTTTCTTCTTATTCCGTTGCAGAAAAACCCACCCTAAAACCCCGTAACCTTTTCCATCACGTATCTAATATTTTATAGAGTGATCACAGAGGACGGTAAATGGAGTAAAACACGCTGTCCTTGGCAGGATTTCCCTTATGACTAAATTCAATATGAACAAAGAGGACAAGGGCAAATAACTTCACTTATTCAGGTCATTTTTCGTAAGAATCATAAAAGTTAGATAGAAAAGGCCTATTAGATTCTCTCTCCTCTCTTCCGTTTTCCTGCCTTGTTCTTTGTGGTAACCTTGTGAAATTCTCCTTCTCCAAATGGCAGAAAGACAATTTGCCTGATGATTGTTATTTATTTTGAGTGGAAAAGGATGGATTTATTTTCTTTGTTGATCTGGGCTAGCACATACTTCTCAACGCTTCTACAAGGCTCATTTTTAATTTCCCCAACTCCCTCCTTTTTGGTAGTTGTATATTCCTCTTTTTGAGCGCCGTGATGGTCTCATGAGACGTTTTTCCTCCCGTTTGCCCTCCGTTTTTAATTCCACCCCGTTATTGTAGTTGTTCGAGTGTCGGAATCACCCCGAGGCTTTCGGTAGCAATTTCACCCCTTTGTGTTTCTACCCTTCAAGTCCTTCCCGGGATTAATGTACTACCAACAACAGATTGTTCTTCCTGTATAGTAGGAGATGTTTATTGTGCTCTCTTTAGATTAAAATAATTTAAAATCCTCTTAACGTCGGGTTTTTTCCCCCCTAAGAGAGCTACCGGGGAAGTATATATAAAATGACTTTAAACCCTCCAAAACAATACAAACAAAGCCTCTTAGCAATGGGAAAAGAACATGAATAATTGGATAGAAGCTCTTCAGCTCTGAAGCTTGTGCTGCGTGGATTTGTCGCAGACGCATTTAACTCAACACATTTTTTTAATTGCCACGCAGCTAACGAGCTTCTCGCATGCGTGAAGACATGGAATATTTTTTGGCATTTGTTGCTCTAAATTACAGTTGTATCGGTAGCGTTACCGTGTCCAAAATAACATTAAAATTAATATAAGAGTTTGGAAACTCTTCTTCATCGCTTCAGCACCTCAAGTGTAAATTGTTGAGGGTTAAATTTTGAAGGCAGAAAAAGGGAAAGGGAGGTGAGCAGCTCATTCTGGGGGGAATTAGGTGCCTTAGTCAATGAGCACCTTAAAAAAATCCCAATATTTATCCTTAGCATCTTAAAAAAACCTCAGCATCCTGTATTTTGACCTCTCCAGCCTCTGCTGGGTTCGTGCCTTACTCTTGGGTAACGTTGGGAAAATCAAGCAAGTCTATAATTTATGAACTTGAGACATATTGAATGTGACAGGGAAAACAACAGAAAATTAGGATACACAGAATGAGCATTTGCGAAAGCCAGAGAGGTTTCTTGGAAGCTGGTTGCGTATCCTAACGGAGGAGAAAGGGAAATAAATCTTTATTACACGACAACATGGCTTTTTTGATAACTGATTTTTATGATATACATATATGGTTATGGTTTAGTCTGAAAATGATGCATCTTGAGCTGGCCGGACACGTAGGAAAATAACATTTTATGCTTAACAACCTTCCTCTATCTCTATAGACGCGTGTGATGTCTTGATGCTAATCGTGAGCATCCTGCATCCCCGTCTCCACGGGGGAGCACAGTCCGTGGTGCAAAGTTTGTTGGCTCTGTGGCAACGCGCAGTGATTTTAATTAAAAATATTCCTCTTTTTGGTACAGTGGTTTAACCGCGGGGTGGAATACAACTACGAAATCCTTTCCATTCTCCATGAAATACACGTACGTAAGGGCGACCGTGTGCAAACTTGCAATAAATTAATTTTGTTTGCAGAAGCGCTGTAATTATACAGTTCTCCTGCCAGTTTGGCACGGGAAGACAAGTAAAATGCTTTCCCCATGAAAAAGCCTTTCTGTATGTTTATTTCTTTTTTAAATTTTTTTTTATTTTTAAACGTAATAATCTGGTTGGCGAACCAGTTTAAAAATGAATTGCATAGCCTATAGCGCGAAATAATTACCTGTAGAGGAGTTATCGTTTTTGCATATCTGAGTGAAAAGCTCAAACGGGGAGCCTGACGGGCTGCAGTGACCTGGACGGTGTCCAGCTGGTGTTTCTCCTTCGCTACCAGCGCCGCGGTTCTTCATCTTTTAACTCAATTCCTGCTCTTGGCAGTGGCAGCTGTTTAATTTTTCTGCCAAAGATAGAGTCAGGGAAAAAAAAGATATATAAAAAAATAAAGGAACTGCAGAGGAAGGAATTGTTTGGAATATTGGGTCTAAACATAGATGATGGTGGTGATGGCTGGTTCCATTTTTAGCCCGGATTCCTAGAGAAATGAGGCTTACGCGGCAGTGACATCTGGTAGCGTGATGCTTCCTCGCAGATTTTTGAGACCATGGGTCAAGTTGAACCAAATTTGGATTAAATAATAAGGGTCTGGGAAAGCTGGGGAGCAAGAGGGGTGGAGGAGAACCAGGTGCTTCGCTGGTGGATCTTCTTCTCTGTTCCCACTCATCCTTGTCCTACATGAACGTTTGTGGATCACTACTGCTTAGGAAACGTTTTTGGCCATTTAGAGCTTAGATCAGCTTAAAGCAAAGGTGAAAGTGAAGCCCAGTGAGGTGGTGATGGGAGAATCCTGTTTGTGGCTGCTTTGGCTTCAGGAGCCTGGCTTTGGGCAGGATTAGTCCCACTGGCTGTGCAAGTGTGATCCAAGTGAGTAAGTGGTATTTGGAGAGGAGGATCAGACAGCACCTCAATGTCAACCATGGTGCTTGAGCAAAGACAAGAAGTTGATGATGAGGGGATCGAGTGCACCCTCAGTGAGTTTGCAGATGACACCAAGTTGGGTGCAGTGTTGATGTGCTGGAGGGTGGGAAGGCCAAACAGAGGGGTCTGGACCGGCTGGATCGATGGGCTGAGGCCAATTGTCTGAGGTTCCCCAAGGCCAAGTGCCGGGTCCTGCACTGGGGTCACACCAACCCCAGGCAGCGCTACAGGCTGGGGAAGAGCGGCTGGAAAGTGCCCGGTGGAAAAGGCCCTGGGGGTGTTGGTGACAGCGGCTGAACACGAGCCAGTGTGTGCCCAGGTGGGCAAGAGGCCACAGCATCCTGGCTGGGACCAGCACTGGTNGTTGGATGTGGGAACAATTTCTTCCCCAAAGGGCTGTGGGGCATTGGAACAGGCTGCCCAGGGCAGTGCTGGAGTCACCATCCCTGGAGGGTTGGACAGACGGAGATGAGGTTCTCAGGACATGGGGCAGTGCCAGGGGTGGGGGAATGGTTGGACTCTATGATCTTGAGGAGCTTTTCCAACTAAAATGATTCTGTGATTCTATAAATTACCCTAATCTCGCCCCAAACCCCTCTGTTTCCTCTACCCTGACTCCCCAAACATGAAAACTTGTCCCTCATTTCCTTAGGAGTTTTATTCTTTTTAAAGACTCCAAGGAAGTCCATGAGTGGGGGAACGGTTGGATTCCATGATCTTGAGGGGCTTTTCCCATCAAAATGATTCTGTGATTCTATGAAGTCCAGCAGAACTTATCAGCTTCAGTCCTCACATTTTCTCTGCTGCTTTAGGATGGAATAGCACAGAATAGACTATTTTGGTTGGAAGGGATCTACAACCATCATCTGGTCCAAGTGCCTGACTACTTCAGGACTGACCAGAAGTTGCAGTGTGTTAAGACCTGCAGAGCTCTTTTTAGGAGCATTGTCCAAATGCCTCTCGAACACGGACAGGCTTGGGGCATCAGTCACTTCTCTGGAAAACCAGTTCTAGTGTTTAACCACCCTCCCTGTAAAGAAATGCTTCCTAATCTCCAGCCTAAACTTCCCCTGGTGCAGCTTTCAAATTAATCATAGCCCAATGCTCTGATCTATCTAGATCTTCCTACAAGGCCTCCTGTCCCCGAAGAGTCACCAGCACCTCCCAGTTTGGGGTCATCAGCAAACTTGCTCATGGTGTCTTCAACTCCTACATCCAAATGGTTGATAAATATATTGACCCGAACTGATTCCTGTGAAAACATCAGTCTGAAAGACTTTATACAGTGAAATTCTGTGTTTTATGATTGGAGAGACAAAAACCAAAAAAGTACTTTTAAATTTTGTTGTTGTTGTTCCTGGGTGGGGAATCTGAGTGCTTTGGAGGGGCTGCTCTGGATGATATTCTTTATTTAGCAGCTGTCATACTGGTCGGGACGGTCTCTGGTGATGGAGCCCGTCCTGGGAAACGTCCGAAATCCTGAATCGTGACATATTTAGCGGACAGTTCACCATTAATGGGCTCAGGATTTGCGCCACTGCCACCGGATCGCTGACAAAAGGCTCTGTGTACCAGTGCCCGGTGGCTCTGGTTTTTTAAAAGTTTTATTTCAGGTTTTATCCAAAGCAAACTCTGAGTTCAGCAAGGCAGGGTTTAGTCGGTTGAAACTGGCAAGAGCTTGTTCTATTTTCCCTGCTTGTAGGAAGCCTTGAATATGGTACGTCTACCATACGCAGAAACAAGTTATTTTTTTCAGCAGTAGATAAATTGATGTGAGAAAAAAGTATACAGTATTGATTTTTCTTTTCCTGTGGCTTTTGAGAGGTTGTTAATGCAGCAAGTACACAAGAGCACTCATATGTCTGTCTGCCCAGTAATCTCTAATAAATTGACTTTTTTAAAACCCATTTTTAAGTCTGGAGTTTCAGGGACTTGATTTGTGGAGTAGATGATATCTCTTGGCACATAATTACTCATTTTTGGGTTGTGTAAAAGGTTGGAGGGGAAATTTTGATGCATTATCTCTACCGTTAAACATCTCTCCTATTACTCCTACGAGTTTTTCCTCTTTGTCTTCTTCCTTATTGGAGCAGTAGAGAGGTTTTTAGGGATCGTTTTTTTATTTTCAGTGTTAAAATTTATAGTACAGATGCTTTCTAGAGGTAATTCTTGCCCGTGGTGACATGGCAAGGGCAATGATTTATGTTCAGGAGACCAACTATTTCTTTTTCTCAGGGTCACCAACTTTGTGAACAGGTTAGTGACCATAACGGCCTGCGACCTTTTGCTTCTTGTTTTCTTTTGGGAGAGAAATAAAAACATGCGGCAGGGACACATGACGATAATCATATTAACGACAAAACGAAAGCAATTAGATGACGTATAATGGAATTTGACATCCAAGGAGCTGTCGGTCTGGTGCTGGTAATGGGCTGAGGATGCCAAGGAGGACAACGGGTAGATGGTGATGGGCAGAGCTGGAGTTGTTTGACCACGGTTGGGTGATTGTGCGTGTTGGGTGTCCAACAGAAGCACTTCTGAGGCTGATGAGCAGGTACAGCTTCCTCACAAGGGGAGGAGGAAGGGCAGGCACTGAACTCTTTTCTTTAGTGACCAACGACAGAACCCAAGGAAATGGCACAATGATCTACCAGGGGAGGTTCAGGTTGGGCATTCAGAACAGTTCTGCACCCAGAGGGGCTGCACACTGAACAGGCTCCAGGGAGGGGGCACGGCCCAACCTGACAGTGGTCAAGAAGAGACTGGACAAGGTCCTCAGACACACGGGGTGAGCTGTGGGGTGTCCTGTGCAGGGACAGGAGCTGGACTCCATCATCCTGGTGGGTCCTCCAACTCAGGATGTTCTGTGATTCTATGACGCTTACGAATCACCAACATTCGAGGGCACTTTTTGTGTGTGTGTTGCTCTTTTATTCGTGCTGTTCTGGGCTTGCAGTCAAAATTTTGGGGTCATTAATATTTTCTTGCCGTTATCCAGTGCTGTGTTGTGTCCAATTTCTCATGGCCTTGTTCCACATATTCAATGTTACCTGGGATTTGTTGTCCCAAGCCACTAAGGTTTTTTTTCTTTCTATATTCTGTTCTCTCTGTGTCTAAAACTCATAGGTTGCCACAGTGGCACAAGGACCATGTTGTCACTGCTGTGAAAAGAGGTGAATGCTGATTATGTTGTTCTGGGGTGGTTTATTCCAAATAACTCATTGCCTTGACAGTAATTCAGTGATCCCGGTTCTCGATATGGTGATCCTTCTTTAACATCATTCCTCAGGCCGTGAAACTGATAGGATTTTCTCTTGGTCTTTGGTGTCCTCCAAACATACCACTTGTTCTTACCCAGTTTTCTAGTTTTCAACCTTGTGCCCGTCCCGTGGTGGCTCTCAAGAACCTGCAAAATCACCGGGCTTCACCTGGAAGCCTTTAGATGGAGGAGACTCCATATAAAGAGAAATTCCATGTGAACTTCTGGCTTACAGGATTTTTTTATCCTGTCCAAATGGGAGAACAGTTGTCTTGAGCTTTCAGAGTCTTGGAGCTCAATTTGAATGGATAGAAACCCCAGAAAGTTGAGAGACTCTGAGTTTTGGGCTTTCATAATAACTCACAATTTACTTTTCCTGTGTAGTCAATAAGACACTTTAGATTTTTATATGGCGATGCCTTTTTTTGACCCAGCAATGTTTGCCATGGAGCTGCTGTGTGAAGAGTTCCATGAGGATGGAGACTCTGTCACCAGTGGTTTATTCCAATATTTTCACTTGGTTATGAGGTCCCTCTTTGAATTGTTGCTTGACGATGATACCAACCATATTATGCTGGAATGTTGTTTTACATACGTGTGGATTTATACATATACGTGTATTTATACACCACCACCCAATGCAAACGAGACTGTTCTTTTTATATGTTGTTATTCATACTGATCTGAGGAATGCATCAGAATTAATACAAAATCTCATTATTCCTTTATAACTTAACAATGGAGGGTGCGTGACGTCTGGAAAGAGCTGTGCCTCCTTTGTCCCTTTTCATGAAACAATGATGCTAATATTATTCTGGCTTCTGATATTTTTCAGTATATTCTTCAGGAGGCCTTTTCTTAACAGGCAAATACGTGATCCATATGGCTTCTGTTTTCCTGGTGTCTTTACTTTTCCTGTACATCTTTTACATCTCCATCCAAGGATTTTTTCTCACTTGACTGTGTATATCTCTGTGTTTTAAGGACCAGCTTTGTTGTCTTTCCCCATTGTTGAACGTCTCAATGAACTGGATGGATGCGATTTTCTGCAACAGAGTGTAAAGCACGTGGGGTTTAACTTTCTATATTGTGGGGTATTTTTTTAGGAATCCTCTTTGATGGACCAACAGTCCAACAGAACAGTAGCAGTTTTGTGCATGACTTAAATTGCTTAAATTGCTGTAGTACGACGTACTTTGTATTTGTCTGTATTAAACCCAAAGACAAACTGTGAAAGATACTGTGAGGTGGAAGCCAAGAAGCTTTTCCCTCCAGATTGAAGGGACATCAAGTCTACTTGGAGCATGTGTTGCGAGATACAAAGTGAAATTAAGGACTTTTAATTCTTGCAAGTTCGTGGCATCCTCCCTTCTCCTCCCTTCTCCTCCCTTCTCCTCCCTTCTCCTCCCTTCTCCTCCCTTCTTCCTTCTGTTCTTCTTCTTTTTCTTTTTTCTTCTTTCTTTTCCTCTTCTTTTCCTCCTTTTTTTTCTTCTTCTTCTTTTTCCTTCTTCTTTTTTTTTTT
>VWYH01003569.1:2074-18350 GCA_013399365.1 Pampusana beccarii | reverse complement strand
CCTCCCTTCTCCTCCCTTCTCCTCCCTTCTCCTCCCTTCTCCTCCCTTCTTCCTTCTGTTCTTCTTCTTTTTCTTCTTTCTTCTTTCTTCTCCTCTTCTTTTCCTCCTTTTTTCTCTTCTTCTTGCTTCTCCTTCTCCTTCTTTTAATTTTTATTTTATTTTTTCCCAGAGAATGCTGCTCTTTATTTTTCACTTTGTACGTCCTGTTTAGAAGGTAATGGCTTCCACGGGAGGGACGTGTACGTTTGTATGGTTGGCTTTTTATTGCCGTAGGCTTTCAGTAGGTCAAGGAAGCACACATGAGGGGGCTCTTAAAGCGGACTATGAAATGATTTTGCTCAGCTTTGTTTTATCACTTCTTTGACAAATCGCTCTGCCATCAGGTTGCAGCTTTCTAAGCTGCGCCAGCAAAAGCAAACCAGTAACGCTCTGCCAGCTCCGCGAACTGGAAATAAAGCACGGAGCATATTTAATTTGTATTTGTGCAGAGGTGCTTGTTACAAACACCTCTCTCCTTGCCGTGGTACTCGTGGTGGTTCCTTGATCGCCCGTGGTATACAGAAGGACTTTAACAGGGACGATGGAAACTCATGGAGCTCAGCAGAAGAGTCATTCCCCTGGGGTGGAATAATCCCATGCAAGAGGCTCCCTGGCACAGGAAGGACAGTGAAATGCGGGGGAGACCTCTGAGATGGTTGAGAACAGGCCGAGAGAGTTGGGGTGTTGAGCTGGAGAAGAGAAGCTCTGGGGAGACCTTAGTGCGGCCTTTCCGGACTTAAAAGGGGCCTAAAAGAAAGATGGGGACAGACTTTTGAGCAGGGCCTGTTGGGATGGGACAAGGGGTGATGGTTTTAAACTAAAGGAGGGAGATTCAGGCCAGACATGAGGAAGAAATTGTTGTCCTGAGGGTGGTGAGAGCCTGGCCCAGGTTCCCAGAGAGGTGGTGGCTGAACCATCCCTGGAGACATCCCAGGCCAGGCTGGACGGGGCTCTGAGCAACCTGAGCTGGTGAAGATGTCCCTGTCATGGCAGGGGGGGCACTGGGGGAGCTGGGAAGGTCCTTTCAACCCAAACCATCCTGTAATTCTGTGTTACAAGAAGTGATGAGCTGAATCTACAGAAGGCACAGGACAAACCCTACTGCTTTCATGATCTTCATTTACCCAAAGGGGACGTTCCAGGGAAGACGCTACGTGCTTCTCAGAGGTGTGTAGTGATAAGAGGCAACAGACACAAGTTTGATTTAGGTTACACGTGGCGGGGGCGGAAAAACAACCCCAAACCCTGACCTATTGCCTGAGGAAACATGGGAATCCCCATTAAAAAGATGTAGATTTGCAAGCACGTCTGCCAGGAATAGTTCCACTATTGTTCTTGCCTTGCCTCTTGGACTTCCTTTAAGGAAGTCTCACCTTTCTTTTCTTATAAAGACTTTAAAAAAATCAACTAAAAAACATCTTGAAAATATGTTGCGTGCCCCTATTATTTGTATTTCTAGAACTGGGCATCTTCTCACATCCGTATCTTCTCAGAGGTGTGTTCCAAATCGTGGTTTGTTGGAGGAATAAGCCTTGGATTCAACTTGCAAATCACCAGGGAAGTATTTGCTCCACATTTTTGCTGCACAGCGAAATACAAATAACCCCTTTTCGCTCCCTCAAGAAACGTCTATTTGGAGGGATAAAAGCGCAGCACAAGATTTAGTCATAAATTGAAGATTTCCAGCACCGCGTTGACTTAAAACATATGTTAGTGAAACGTGTCTCTGCTCCGCAGACAGTTTTTGTACTTCTGCTGTGGCAAGCACTTTTAAAACAAGCGTGGAAAATGTGCTGCCGGGAACAATCCAGGGTCATTTAGATGACTTAATAGGTCTTTTTCTTTTTCTAGCTATCTGTATTAAATCAATGATTCATATAAATTACGCCAAAGGGAGTTAATTGTTAGTACGTGGTCTAAAAAGCTGCCAAACTAAGGGCAAAACTCTCCTTGCGGCGCATGAAATAAAATGGAGTTACGTTGTGATTGCTGAAAGCATAAAATGGCTGAAATTTTCACCTTTCACGAACCGAAACTGCCACAGTGAGGGCAGGAGACAAGAAATTTTGGAAGCAAAGGTTTGGAGGTTGTGGTGTGTTTGGAGGCTTTGGATACATTTGGAAGTTCTCCAGAACTTGCAACAAAAACGGAGTGTGAAAAAGGAGAAAATCCTACTTCTCCGTCACCCAGATCTGCAGAGGAATTCAGGAATTTAACTTTGTTGGTTCAGTGGGAGCTGAGCTCCTTAATATCTTGGAGGGATTAGGCTGTAGTTTATGTAATATGGTTTATTTCTTATCCCTACAAGAAGGGCACCGCTACCGTTCTCTCTTGCAGGAACGTTACGAAGAAAAGTATTTCGGATTTATTTCTTTTTTTATGGTCAGATCCTGTGAAGATGAGGCTTTGTAGGTGTCTTAATTAGGGAGCTATGGGCAGAGTAATAGGCTTGGCTCAGAATATGTTCTCCAGGCGCATTTTCGGGGTTTTTTGAAGATGAATTGTGGCTTTTCTGAGAAAAGGTACATCAAGGGAGGTGGAGCAGAGGATGATAAGCTTTGATGCTGGCCATTGCCTGCTGTTGCTTTGGAATATTTCTCACCGTAGCCGATCGAGGGAAAAAAAAATCCATCGTGTGTTGCTTGATTTCAATGTGCACTTTGCATAGAATTCAACGTAACTCTTTTCCTAGGGAAAAAATGGAAGAAAATAATATAATGAGAAGAAAAGGTGAGGGTGGAAACGCTGGGTGTTGTGTAAAGGAGAATGGGTAGAAGATGTGTTTTTAGAAATCGTTGGGTGGAAAGTCTGGGGGTTTTGTACGTGGAAAAGTTGTCTTGAAAGTGGCAGAAACCAGGAGGAGATGGAAGGTGTTGGGTAGAGAGGTTTTGGTAAGAGAGAGGAGGACAAGCAGGATGGAGGTGTTGGCATGGTAGAGCTGCTGAGGGCAACCTGGAGGAAATTTGGGTGAGTACATGTATTAATTAGAGTACACATATTAATTAGAGTACACGTATTTCTTAGATTTCATGTATTAGAGTGTACATATTCATTAGAGTTGATGTGGAAGCTCAAGAGCACCATGACGTACTAGAAACTTAGGAAACGGTGTTACGGAAAATGGGGAAACTCCACGCTCTCTAGTTACTGAATAATTAAAAATGGATAATTTCTGGCCTGCTTAGTGACCTGACCCAATTGCAAGAAGTGAAATGTGCGGGGTAGAGATTAGGGCGCTATTAGACACGATCGTTGTTGTGATTGGGCAGTAATGCAAGAGGAGATGGTTTAAAGTCCTTTGCAAAAGCTGTTCCAGGGCTGGAATAAAGCTTTTTATTTTTCTCTAATACCATCAAGAATTTTTTTGACCCGTCTGTACTGTTCCGGCAGGTGAAATACTCGTATTTGCGTTCCTGTGATCTCTTTAAGAACTGGTGGAGGTTGCTCTATATTTTGATGGCTGTTTTCGTTGGCAACGCTACTCTAATATCTGTGTCTCTCCACATGGCAAAGGGAATCAAGGGAAGAAAAATTAAGTCTACAGTGATAGAAATAGAAAAAGGATGGAGGAATTGGGATTGTTTTAAACAAGTGTAGTAGACCCTAGGGAAATAAATTTTGACTTAACTCATTTCTAATTGCTCTTAAGCTTATTTAAAAGTGCGTTTGTTATTGATAAGTACTTAAAGTCTTTGAAAAATTGTGGTGAACTTTGGAAACACCTTTATGAAAAAGCAGTTACCCACCTTAAAATGATTTTTATTGTGACCTAATCTGCATGAATCGCTCAATTATTTCTTGATTAAGTGTAGTTCCATGCGGGGATGCTGCTCAGATGTGAAAACATGTATGTTTTGGCTAGAATGGAAGATAAAAGATCTGATAAATAGTCAATTGTTGCTTTAGGAAACCTTACGGATAATTAAAGAAAGGTATTTTGGGGCAGAACTCCTCCCAAGACACACGGGACAGCAGAACTGTTCGTAATTTCTAGAGATAAAAAGGTTGCTAGCAAAATCATTTGCTCACGACGATTTCATCAATGTAGCTTAGCTGTTTTTTTTTTCCAAGTGGAAATAACAGCAGCGAGAACTCTCTTTGTCAATACGACAATCTGCAAATTGATTTTGTTGTCATGAGGACGGGGGAGGAAAGATCACACCTGCCTTGTGTAGCTGTATTAGCAAAATGTCATGAAGAGATCAAGGTCGATTTGTAACCTGTGATTTTGTTTTGAAGTTTGACTACAAACCGTTAGTTGGCTTTACAGGATAGAGAAAGGATGGATGAAAGCATCAGAAATGGTCGGAGAGGTGCATGCCGGTCTTGTGCTCTTGTTTTATCTGACTGTTCCTAAATCTTGTTGCTAGAAACATCATCTTTTCTCACAAGAGACAACTTTCCACTGGGAGACTTCATCCAGCACCTTTCTGGCGTGTTAAAGGAATGTCAACGGGAGGTTGAGGTTGGATCTGGGAACAGTTTCTTCCCCAAAGGGCTGTGGGGCATTGGAACAGGCTGCCCAGGGCAGTGCTGGAGTCACCATCCCTGGAGGGCTGGACAGACGGAGATGAGGTTCTCAGGACATGGGGCAGTGCCAGGGGTGGGGAAACGGTTGGACTCAATGATCTTGAGGGGCTTTTCCAACCAAAATTATTCTATGTTTGGTACTCTGAGTTTACTGAACCCTTCAATTTCAGAAACTCCTTACAGGCCTTGAGGTGTTGAGTTGTTTTGTATCTCGACATCGAGTTTTCATGGATGTGTGCGACGTTGCTGGTGAAACGTGTGTCCGTGCCTCTGTCCCCATCCTGGGGACCTTGCTGCTTCCAGTCCCTTTTCACCCTCATCCTCCAACATCTTCATCCCCTCTAGACTGGCTCTAGGGATCGTAGGATCGGTTGTAAGAGACCCTCAGGATCATCGAGTCCAACCATAACCCAACTCTGGCACTACCCCATGTCCCTAAGAACCTCGTCTAAATGCATTTTAAACCTCTCCAGGGATGGTGACAAAGTCATTGCTGATGGTCCCCAACCTTCTACAGGCCGGACAGCACAAATGTCAGGGATGAGTCTTTACTTCTCCTGGTTGCTTTTCTCTCTTGAGCATCACCAATGTGCTGTGGCCTTGGGGAGATCAGGGATGAATTTTTGCTCGTGCCGCCCTTTTCGCTCCATGAAAATTCTCTTGACTTCATCTTGTATTTTCATCCTTCGGGGTGAAGCGTTTTCCTTGGGGGTTTCACTCCTCCGCTGCCGCCTGTTCCCATCGCTGGGCTCCCTTCACCAGTACAACTATCTCAGGAGCCATATGGTGAACCAGATCAGTGAAGAGCGGAAAAAAAAAAGGTTATTTTTAACCCAGATCAGATCACTAATCTTGTTTGCTTTACAGTTCCATAGAAGTCATGTTGGTACAAAGGCAATTTTTGAAGGGAGGAAAGACGGGACGAGGTTTCCAGCCAGTAACATCCCTGTGGTTTCCTCCCATGTTTTCTGCCTTCCAGAATTATTTCTTTCCATGCTTTTATTTCCTCCTACGTATTTTCACAGATGTTTCTGGCTTCTAATACCTCCAGGTGGATCTCAAGTGATATTTTTTTTGCCAATACCTCTGGTTTCTCAGGGTTTGTTTTCATGTTTTTTGTATTAATGTGGCCTGAGAAGAACTGAACTTGGCTCCATTCTGGATAATCTGTGTATAATCATTAACGTTTTGCCCTATTCTTTCTTAATTTAGAAACTAAACGTGTTACGCTCTATGACAAATGTCTCCGTTATCCTCTCTACGGTATCTCCTAACCCTTTATTTTTGCCTTCAAGTTATAGTCTTTTAATTATATTCACTGTGTGAGTAACGGGGTCTGGATTAACTCTGAGAATGAATCACTGTCGGTGCTTTTCCTGATGTCCAAACTGATTGTCCATCATGTTCTCATTAAGCTCTCTTTTGTAAGGCTTCTGTTAGACTGTTTTCCTTAGATTTATTATTTTTTTTTAAATACAGGTAAAGGTCAAACTGAAGCTGTTTTCACTGAATGGTTTATTTCTATTTTAAGACATTGGCTGCATCTAATTTTTTAATAGTGAAACATTGCGAAGGTTGAGTATTGTCAGCAGTGCAGTAAATAATTTCCTTCAATTGACGCTAATCTTAGATAATTAAATTGTTGTCTTTTGTCTACAATGTCGTCTGGGACTTCGAAACCTCCAAGTGTCTTATATACAAATTGCACAAGCGAGAAGAACTAATCCAGAATCAATACTTGAAGAACCGGTTTTGAAAAATGGATGAAAATAGGAGGTAAATAACTTCTACTTTCGAAGAATTTTTCCTGCTGGGATTTGAAATATGTTTGATCCAAGGACAAGCCTGATGTACGAGTCCAATATCAGCCCTCCCGGCTGGCCCGAGGGACGTTTATTCTCTAATCTCAGTCAATTTAATTGTATTTATTGGAGCCCTGAAGATCCTTTTCTGTTTTGCTGGGTTTGGATACTTGGAGAATTAAACACAAACCATGGTGGAACTGGATTTAAGGGAAGGTGCCTGACTCCAGCCAAGCATCATTAGACCTCGTCCAGTTGGATTTGAGCTGCTAATGTTTTCCTCTTTCTTCAAAAACCCCAGTCTTGGCGAACACCCCCATGGACAGCCATGTGATTCAAGAGATGCGAGCAGTACGGAAGGTTTTTGAGATGGAAAATTGTCTCCTGAGGAAAGTTTTGCAGTGCTGTCCGGCTGAATAAAGTCATTTTTTCAGTGGAGAATGCTGTATTTTTACTCCCCAGCATGTCAGACACTTCCAAGTTTCTATCTTCATTTGATAAGTAACTGCGGAGCATGTTTTTAAATGAATTATGCTAACACTTTTATCATAGCGAACTGCCATCTACCAAGACAGGTTTTTTAATCGCCATGTTCTAATTAATTCTTCATCTATTTTATAATGCATGTACCCAGCTCCTACCACTGGAGTCCAATTTGACAGGAAGAAGAACAAAAGTAATGGATAGAAAAAGACAATTACAGAAGAATAACTGTAATAAGAACATCGTAATGGTGTAGGTACTAAAACAAAAGCAGCAAACTAAATATTGGTCATAGGAGGATAGAATGAGAATGAAAAATATTGTTTTGCTGCTTGAAATACCACGTAGAGTTGATGAAGATATTTGGGAAGAAGTTTTTTTTTTTTACTGAGTGGCTGCAGTAATTTTATAAGGAAACGTTAAAGGATTTAAAGTTTTTCACACCGAGAAGAAAATAGGAGGGGACGGAGAACTTCATGGCAGGAACCATGTTGGGTTTCTTTGCTCTACTTGATGGAGATAAATTGCTTTAAAATCTATGGCACGTAATCGTATAATTAGCAAATTAGAAGTTAATGGGTAACTTGCACAAAATGTATTCTGCGTTAATTAATTTATTCAGCATATTGGGGCAACTTTGGCTCTAGAAAAGAAGGAGTTGATGGGGGTTGGTAGGAAGTCAAAATCAGTCGGCAGGAGCTGAAAGAGTCTTGATGCCCAACCGAGATGGTTTTCCAATTGCGGTTGCAAAAATGGGGAGTACAAACAAAAGAGGGCGAAAAATGCCTGAGGAGAAAAGGTTTAGCAGCATCTTGTATCTCTAAAAAACCCCAAACAGGACAAAATCCCTTGACATCAATAAACAAGAACCTCCCAAGCTTTAAGGTGTCAAAGGACCTTCAGGCTGGACAGGGCTCTGAGCAACCTGAGCTGGTGAAGATGTCCCTGCTCATGGCAGGGGTGGCACTGGATGAGCCGAGAAGGTCCCTTCGACCCAAAATATTCTATTTTTCTATGATTCTACCTTCTTCGTACTTCTCAGCTGCTCAAAGGACCTTCTTCATCCATCTTGGCTCCTCCTGGCTGCCCGTTGAGGGTCTTTCTGGTGGATGGGTAGTTGGGGACGGTTCCAGCATCTCTTTCAGACCCTCTAATATCCAGATCATGACTTTAAAATAAATAAGAAGAACAATAACATCAACTGTGAAAGCATTTTTAGTTAGTGGATTGAGGAAGAACACTTAAACAACATCCCTGGAGGTATTTAAGGGACATCGTTCTTAGGGACATCGGTTAGTGGTGGCCTTGACAGTGTTGGGTTAATGGTTGGACTCAATGATCTTAAAGGTCTTTTCCAACCAAAACGATTCTCTAATTCTATGAATATTTCTCCTTGTCTTCTTTCCATATTTGATTTCAGAAAAAATGTAGAACTTTTTCAGCCAGTCCCACCTATGGTGACGTTTTCAGCTCAATAACCGGGGGCACCTGGAGCTCCACCTTGGCGATGGGACATGGGTTCCATCTTTCCATCGGTGTTTGCCGGTGTGAGGTCAGTGTTTGGCTTCCCAAGGGAGCAGTAATAATATTTTCTCGATAGAGATTTGTATGCTGGATGACGATGCTTTTGATTTCGAGATGCTTCAGGTGACTGAAGGACTTCCATAATAAAACACTACGGTGATCTTTCTTCACCTCTCTAACCTCTTCATGGTTTCACACGTTGCAAAAAGGGCGCAAGGCTTGTGCTATTTCCCTAAATTTTCCCAATTAATACCTCCTCATGTATCCCGTTGTCCCTCTTTAATATGTTTTAAAATATATTTTAGGACAATGGGGTTACAGTGCAAAGCGAGAGAGCGCAAGGACGCAGCTTCTGTTGAATTTGTGTCTTGCACCTTCCTGTGTGCTGGAGTTAAGAGGAAGATGGATGTGAGATGAGATATCTGTTTGTACTAATTTGAGTGATTTCTGTTGAATTCTGACCATTTTACGACTGGTTTTTCACCAGCGACCAAGGGCCGCGATGTCTGATGGATCATCTCTATCTCCATGCAGCTCATCACAGCTTCTCTCTGCAATAATAATATCCAGTTATTATAAACCTAATTGTTTGGACTTATAGTGAAGAAAAAAAAAAAACAGAAAAAGGACCAAAGAAAGAAGCCCAAAAGGGTGATTCTGGTGAGTGTCTGTGTGGCAGCACAACACAAGAAGGAAGTGATGCTAAAGCAATATCTCAGCGACAAGGTGAATGGGAGGTGGGGACAGAACGTCTCTCGCTCTCTGTAGCAGCTCAAGATGAACAAAATTTGAATTTTCTGCTAATCCCCCAGCATTAAAAGTTGCTGCTAAATGGAGGCAGTGCCTAGAAACTCTCATGTATTCGGCACATGAGTCGGACGTGGATGGGGAACCTTTAGTATTTACTTAGCAGAGCTTATCAACTCCCTTGGCCGTACGAGATGTAAAAAAATTCCTAAACTTGGACTTGAAGCAAATTTAGTTATCAAACCGGCTCTGCTAAATTAAATAGAAATGGCAAAGGCATCGAGATTTGAGGAGTAAAACAGCGGAAAGAAGGGTGGTTGGTGCTGAGCCTGGCAAATGTGTTTTTCACAAAATTGCCAAAAGGAAAACTTGGTTTTCTCCCCCGTTTGCTTGGACACAGATTATTTTCTCCTTTTTCCTTGCTGCAAAAAAAACCAGGAGTCATTTGTTTAATTTTACAGAACATTACTGGAGCTCTTGGAACTGAAACTCCAGCCCACGTCTTGTTGAGCAACGACTTGTGTGTATTCCTGGAAGGGAGTTAAAACGGGGCCGTGTTATATTTGGTACCTCCCGAAGCGCCGGGATACAGAATGTGCTCAAAGAGAGACTTAATTTGCTGCTGCGGAGCTCGATGTGATGGGATTTGTCAAGATTCGTCAAGTCGGATTCACTCACGCCTTCCCTTTTCTCCTGGAGAGATTTGACTATATATTTCCGAGTCGTTACGTCGTTGAATGGCGGGACCGGAAAGGCGAATGAAAAAGCCTAGAAAAGATTAAATTTCAAGCAAGGAATATGAATATGGGGTGGAAATCCACAAGTCAAGCACCTGTAGAAATGGAAATATTCCTGAGCTGTTTCCCTGGGTGCTTTGTGCTCTTGGTAGCAACAGCGTTGGGTTTATTAATATCTGGACGTTTGCGCATCAGCGGGGAGGATTTAGATTTCTCTCCACAGGTGCCACTCAGATGGTCTGGTGGTGCTTTCCTGCAGTTGGCGATTCTGAGAACTTCAGCAAAAACGAAGATGTATATGGGTTTTTTTCCTATGAATTTCTGATTTCACGCTGCTTTCTTTGCTGGGTTCTAAGGGCCTCTCGGTGTAACACTGCGGGTAAAGGACGTTCCCAAAGAAACTCGGAGTTGTTTTACTCAATTTGATGTTTTCTGCGTCCTGTTTGCTCCCCATGAATGTGAACTAATACCGGATCAGTGGTTAGAAGCAACGAAAACATATTTAATGTAAACCCTTTGGTACTGGGTTGATTAAAATAAACAACTGTTGCAAGGCGCTTTGTGAACAGTCGGTTTTCTGTTCCTCTGTATAATGCATGAAGCGTGTGGGGCCGCTCGAGAGGGGTTTTTTTGGTTTGCATTGTACTTTACTGTGCGATATTTCATTTTCCGTTCTCTGAGCTTTTGTGTCAGCTGGGAAGGGAGGGCAGAGGAGGAATATGTGAAATTTTATTGGCCTGTTTAGGCCCAAATCCTGAAAAAGAGCTGGTTAACAAGTGTTCACGTGAAAGCTTGAACTTTATTTTACAGAATCACAGGATTTTGAAAATGGAGAAGACCCTAATTCTGATTTTCTTCCCTCCTGCTGCTCTTTGTTTTTAATTTCTGTTCTTAAGCGGTAGTTGATGTAGACTTTGTGCAAGACTCGCCGTGTATTCCACCCCGAGCCGTTGAGCCGTAGTGTATAACCGCAGAAAGACTTTGTGTCTTGATTTGAAGGTGCAAATGTTGAATTTCTTTGCTGTCTTTCTTCCTTTACCTACGGCGATGGAAAAATACGTCCTCGGTATTTTTAGGGGAAGGCAAATTGAGGTATTTATTTGTAAGAGAGGTGCGGTAAATATGTATTTAACTGTCTCTCTGTGTGTTTAATGACAGCGGGTAGGAAACGCACCATCCATCTCATCACCAGCTCCCGTATCCTTCTCCTCCTTTATTCTACATCCCCATTGCTCCTCCTTTTCCCACCTCATTTCTCACACGTCCTCACTCCTCCTTTCGCTCCCACATAGATAAAACCCGCTCTTTGGTAGAAAAAAACGTGTTTTCTGTCCGCCGCGGAGCCTGACGCGTCTCTCCCTTTCTCTCTCGATCGCAGAGCTGTGGAATGCTGTGAAGACTCCCCAGCCATAGGCAGACCGCTCTCCGCATCGTCTCCGGCCCAAGAGAACTCCTCGCCAAGAGGTAGCGATCCGTATTTTACGTGTGCCTTTCAACCGTAGCGCTTGGAGTCGAGATATTCCTCCAAACGCCTCTTTTCCCTCCTCCCTTCGCAGACGCAAAATGCTTTGGACGCCGCAAGGATTGCAAGCGTTGATTAAAAAGCGTTGGTGTTTGGTATGGCTTGGGCTCTTGTTTGTGTTAAATGGACTTTGGTACAGAGTCATGTTCCGTTTTAAACAAAGCAAGAAATTTCCAGGTCAAGAAATTCATAAGCTGAAGCTCCAGCGACGCTTATTTTATTGTGTTGATTTATAAAGTTAATAAACCTGGGGTAGAACACGCAGTAGGTATGTGCTGCTCCTATAAAGAACTGTGAGAGTTAGGGGTGGGTTTTTTAGTGTTTATTACTCTTAATATCTTCCTAGTAAATAATTTATTTTTGTTTTATGTTAAGTACTGCTTGTGTTCCCTGGCTGGGCCGAAATCAGTGGGTTGGCCAAGGCCTGATTCCTGGTATAAGTTTCTGTCATTTGTCTGTCGACAGGCAAATTATTTTCTAATAGTTTATGTTGCGGCCTTTCATAAAAGAAAGCCAGGAACATTTTCGTAAATTAGAAACTTTGCAGTGTAACGTGGTCTGTAAATTGGTTGGAGCAGGTTCTATCTGCAGTATTTATTTTGGTGGATGGCGCCTGGCGTTACGGGACCCGAACGGGTCAAGCCCTCTAGGCGCTTATAGATCAGAAAATCAAATATAAAAGCGGTATAACATGAGATACAGCTAGCGGTGAAATATGAACGGACCACTCCAGCAAATCCCCGCGCTGCACACAATTACGGGCTGCAAATTACGCTGTACGCCTGCCCTGGGTTTAAATTTCCCCCTAGATATTAGGGATTCCCACTTAGTTATTGCTGCAGAGAAGACACCGTGTCAGCCTGACCCAATCCAGCTGGTTTTGTGCAGGATTGTGGAAAAAACAGGCTTGCCTCTTTTTTTTTTGTTTTCCATTTAAAATATGTTTTGCTGCACGCTTAGTAACGTGAACTTTAAATGTCGGCTGCCAGGATACCCACTGAGTGTTCTGCTCCCACTCAAGTCGCATTTGCTGAAAACCAGATGCCGATAGACGAGAACGGCGCTGACGGCCGCTCTGTGCTCTTGGGCCCGCTGATGCTCCCAATATTTTAGCACGTAGAAGTGTTCCAGCCCCGTTTTGGGGGGAAAAAACCCTGCCCTGATGAGATACCAGTATGGAGAAAATCTGGTTATTGTTTCTTCCTCATCCCACGCTCAGCACCTCAACCCATCTTAGGTGGGATGGGACGGAAAGTGCTGAGCGTTTCAGAAAAGCTTCGCTCCCTCCTTCTTTGTACCAACCTTGAAGCAACAATTACGCGCCCCTTTCCACCTCCCTTTTTGTTGAATATCGTGCTAGAAAAAGGGATAAAGAACAAAAAAAGGGGGGGTGACGCCTTTATGCTGTTTCTGTCCCCTTTTTCTGCCCCACTGTATCTCCAAGCTGAAGTATTAGATGCAGTTGGAGCTACACTGGTTTTTGTGGACATGAGATACTGAGGCCCAGGGCAACAGAAAAGCAAAGCCAAGGGTGAGAGAAAGGAGAGATGGGGACGCAGACTGGAGAAGTGGGACCAGCATGGATGGAAAATCTAGAAGACAAGATGTTTTTTCAAATAATAATACATCGTTAAGTGTTGGCTTTGCATGAGAAAGCTTCTGGTCCAAGGGGCTCCAGTTGTGCTCCAGATTAAGAAATTTAAGTTGAATCTTTAGGTGTCTGAGCATCCAGCCTGGTCCTGGAGACCTCGGGAGAGGAACTGGTGGAGCTTGGGGAGATTTTGATGAGGAGACACTGGTGTCTTCTTCAAGTTGATGGTGGTTTCTCTTCGGGTTTTCTCTCCAGGCTGGGACTGCCCTGCTTGGGTCTCCAGCAGCCACTTCAAACATTCACTTTTTGGGTGTCTAATTTTGGATCAAACCTCCCCCTTTTACACCTATGATGGTAATCAGTGTTCAGAAATTGCGGAAGAAATGCCGTTAAATTATTGAAATTTGTGTGAGTCTGAGCTCTTAACTTAGTTTTTTAGGTTGTTTCCTGCTTGGGAAGTACCCCAGTCCCCCAAATCCTGAGTGGAATTCCAGCAATCCAATAGTTAATCGCTATGTGTGTGTAAAATTCATGTGTGTCTAAAAATACCTCTCTTATCTGTGTAATGGTTTGGTTTGATGTAAATATTTTTAAATGTGCTTTTACGTGTGGCTGGTTTTTATACAGCGTGTGCGAGAGGAATTTGGCGTGTGCTTAACTGGGCCTGCACTTCGTAATACACTTTTGCTCCATTCACCTCAGCGTTTCTAAACACATATGGAAAATGTCTGATCTTCAGCCTCCTGACCCTTTGTGCCGGTTTGGTGGGGTCCATGGTTTTTACTGAGCGGGGAATGCACCCAACCCAGAGCTGAGGTGAAGCATCTTGTGAGCAGATGATGGATCCTTCTCTGCTCTTGGGGCACAACTACCCCACTACTTGGTTTTCTTTTCTTCTGCATGAGTAAATCCTTTGTTCACAGAGCTTAAGTTTTCTGGATGGTAATCAGTGTTCAGAAATTATAGATTTCCTTTCAGACGACATGTGGTATGGAGGTGGATTTCTGTTACGACAAGTTATGGACTATGTCCAGCTCTGGTGTCCACAGAGCAAGACATGGACCTGTTGGAGAGGGACAAAGGAGCCCCAGAAATGACCAGAGGCTGGAACAGCTCTGCTGGGAGGACAGGCTGAGAGAGCTGGGGTGTTCAGCTGGAGAAGAGAAGCTCTGGAGAGACCTTAGTGCGGCCTTTCCAGACTGAAAAGGGGCCGAGAAGAAAGATGGGGACAGACTTTTGAGCAGGGCCTGTTGGGATAGGACAAGGGGTGATGGTTTTAAACTAAAGGAGGGAGATTCAGGCTGGACATGAGGAAGAAATTGTTGGCCCTGAGGGTGGTGAGAGCCTGGCCCAGGTTCCCAGAGAGGTGGTGGCTGAACCATCCCTGGAGACATCCCAGGCCAGGCTGGACGGGGCTCTGAGCAACCTGAGCTGGTGAAGATGTCCCTGTCATGGCAGGGGGGGAATGGGGGAGCTGGGAAGGTCCCTTCAACCCAAACCCTTCTGTGGTTCAGTGTAGGCCCCAGGATGCTTATGAGACACTTCAGGATTATTTGAAGAGCGGAGGCAGATCCCTTTCCCTTCGTTCTGGTGGAGTTTAATTATGGTGATACCAAGGGCAGTGGTTCATGTTCCTGTCTTTCCTTTGCGTCATGCTTAGAGGAGATGAATATGTCATATTAGAACACGAACAGTGGCTTAAAATGTAGCCTTTTAAATAACTTGAACATGTTGTGGATTTTACGGGGTTTGTGTGTGCTCTGTGACACGGCCGAGCCTCTGAACATGGTTCCGAGTTGGGATCAAGCTGCTCCTCCACATGACTTGTTGTGACCGTATCTGCACTGCGGTTGTGTGTGAGTAGGTGGAGCATAAACGGGGGCTGGGAATGTTGTCTGTTGCTTCAGCACTCTTTAATTTGGAGATGTTTTAGTCTGACATTCGAAGAGCTGAAGCGAGTAGCTGGCGAGAGAACGGCTGAGACTCTCAGCTTGAGGTTGTGGGTTTTCTGATTCAGGTGGTGGATTTGAGAGGAGAAATAGCTTGGAGAACAGGAGCTGAGGGGAGACCTTCTGATCTCTGAACTGCCTGAAAGGAGCTTGGAGCCAGGGGGGTCGGGCTCTGCTCCCCAGGAACAAGCGCCAGGAGCAGAGGAAACGGCCTCAAGTTGCACCAGGGGAGGTTGAGGTTGGATCTGGGAACAATTTCTTCCCCAGAGGGCTGTGGGGCATTGGAACAGGCTGCCCAGGGCAGTGCTGGAGTCACCATCCCTGGAGGGTTGGACAGACGGAGATGAGGTTCTCAGGACATGGGGCAGTGAGAGTGTTGGTTTAATGGCTGGACTTGATCTTGAGGGTCTTTTCCAACCAAAATGATTGTATGATTCCCTCCTTCCCATGCCAGTCACAAATATTCCAGGGTCTGGAAGGCTTTGGGATCTGTAATTACTTTGCCCATTCTCGCTTCATGGGAATTTTCACTTCCTGAGAAGCTTTGTTTTCCTTTGTGAACATCAGTGCAAATGCTGGAATGGACACCCCATCCGTGATGTACCTAAATATTCTGTACCGTATCACGTAGGGAACCTTCTTCCCTGCATAAGGTAATTAATTTATAAAGATTAATGACCCAGCATTTCATCCTAAGCAGCATTCTTGCAAATGCTTCTCTTAGTCAAGTCCACTCCCTTAAAAAAACCCTTTTTTAGTGTTTTTGGCTCAGTATATTGTGTCGCTCAGAGTCACCAGCTCATCACACACACATGAACTGTGGCTGCGGGTCCTGCAGGAATTATTTTATTGACAAAGCGGCTTCATGATTCTTTATGGCTCAATACTGCCGATACACAGTAATCGTTAGAGGAATGAGGAGTGAGGCGTCGTTGGGAAGATGTCATTTCCCATAGCAAGGAAAGGAAGAAACTGTCAAAAACTCATTTACAAACAAATGAAGATTTTAATAAGGTTTATGGATGTAAGCAGCAAAGAGGGTCTCTGACACCAGACTTGCCAAGATGCGCTGGACTGACTTTCTATTCTTTATCTATAAGCTTATGTGGCATATTGAAGTGATCCGTGGATATTGCCCTGAGAATCTACCCGTGTCCTGGGCTGCATCCCCACAGCGTGAGCAGCAGGGGGAGGGAGGGGATTCTGCCCCTCTGCTCTGCTCTGGTGAGACCCCCCTGCAGTGCTGGTCCAGCTCTGGGTCCTCAGCACAGGACACACATGGACCTGCTGGAGAGGGGCAGAGGAGCCCCAGAAATGATGCGAGGCTGGAACAGCTCTGCTGGGAGGACAGG
>VWYH01003568.1:358107-378211 GCA_013399365.1 Pampusana beccarii | reverse complement strand
CCACCATGTCTCTGCAATTGCCGCCAGCAATAGCTGCTTATGTCCTGCACAATGTGCGTAGGGTACCTATTTCTGCTCAGTCATGCTTGGAGCTGATGCAGTATCTTTCATTTTTCTGAACAAATGAGATAACTTAAATACAAATGAGAGAGTCAACTACCCAGCTGGGCCTATGAGCATCATTAAAGCATCCTATGGCTTTGATAGTTGTGTACTGATGTGCATTGTACACATGCTGATACAAGGTTTCGATCTGATAAACTTGCAAAAATCGTTAGAATCTTTTCTTTTTTTTCTCTTGAGGTTCCCAGGCTACTAAAAACATATTTATTTGATAGTATTTTGCTGGCACTTTAGAATATGTTTTTGATTTTTATTGGTACACATTTTATCATATGGCTTTCAGACAGCTAGCAATAGCTGAGCATTAATGTTTGTGTTCAAATGACTAGAGGAATGTTCTTTCCTAATATTGACTGTTTATTTTAATAAGGGTACTGTTGTATTACCTCATAACTTTAAGGAGAGTGACGAGGAACATGGCATGTGCTTAACTTCAGCTGGCAACTAAGCACCACACAGCCGCTCATCACCCTCCTCCCCAGTGGAGTGGGAGAGAGAATGAAAAAAAGAAGTAAAACTCCTGGGCTGACATAAAGGCAGTTTAACAGGACAGCAAAGGAAGATGAAATAATGACAACAATAACAACAATAATAATAGAATATATAAGTGATGCACAGTGCAATTGCTCACCACTTGATAATCAATGCACAGCCCATCCCCTAGCAGCAGTTCCCTCAGTCAGCTTCCCCCAAAATGTGTACTGAGTGAGAATGACATCATATGGTATGGAATATCCCTTAGGCCAGTTTGGGTCAGCTGTCCCGGCTGTGCCCCAATCTCAGCTTCTTGTGCATGTGGCACAGCCTGAGCAGCTGAAAAATCCTTGACTACTCAGCAACAACTAAAACATCCATGTGTTATCAACATTATTCTCATTCTAAATCCCAAACACAGCACTACGCCAGCTACTGGAAAGAAAATTAATTCTGTCCCAGCTAAAACCAAGACAGTATGGTACAGGGAAATCATAGAACTCTTTTAAGAAAATTCTCAACGGAACAAAAAAAAAACCAAACAAAAAAAGCAACATTCTGGAACAGAGAAGCCAGCTTTTTGCAGCAGGAGGAAGCAGCATGTTAATTTCCCTTGAAAGTGACTGGTCTATTTATTTTTTATGAAGAAAAGAGAAAATATATATCTACATGTATTTTATTAAATGAAGAAATATGATCTTCTAAATTGCTGAGCACTTGGAAGTGAAGAAGTTTTGAGCTTCTTGTAGTCTGCTCATGCAGCCTAACGTGCTGGCAGACTGTGTGATATCTTGTGGCACCCTCATTCGGTATCCTGAGCTGGCAATAGGTTATCAAACACACGGGGTGAGATTTTTCTTCGCTTAAAATGACAGTGCTATGTACTCACCTCTGTGCCCAGTTCACAAGGGATATAATTCTGCAACAGTCCTGCATACGCAACTCTACACTTTAGTAAAAGCTGTAGAAATTGTTGCTTTTAGCCTGTGAGTACACTGGCTCTGTTCCCAGTATCTGGCAATATGGTGCCTGTCAGATCTCAGTTTCATGACCTCTTTAGACATGGAAATGCTTTGTCAGATATCACTTTTCTTTGGAAAGAGTTTCTAGGGAGAATCAGATACAAACAAATACAAAGTCAGCCTGCCGAGAAGGGGCAAATGCAAAACACTGAGAGCATCCATTACTTCAAAAGTACATTGTCAACACACTATCCCTGTAAGTTTAGTATGCTGACAGATAAAAAATTCCTCTCAGTTAACAGACAGCTGAACAATTATTTTTCAAGAACTGAAAAACTACTGAACTGCATGATATTCTTCAAAAAAAAAACAAAAAAAACCCCACAAAACAACAAGCAAAATAATAATAATAATTAAAAAAAACAATCAACCAAACAAACAAAAAAACCCAACATCGAACCTAAGGATAATGTGTGGAAAAGTGCTGTAGGTGAACAAACTCTGACAGACTATGGGAGACTAAACACTGAGGTAGAAGGGAAATTTCTGGATCACAACTCCTGTAAGACAGAAGAGGTAAATATGATACTGAAGCAACACATCAAAGCTTCAGGGCACCAAGTTCCATCTAGAATATCGCATATTTTGAGTCTTGACTGGAAATCAGGTTTTGTTGAAAATTCTGAAAGATATTTTTTGGTAGTAATTAGGTTAAAAATTAAAGAATTGTTTCTTGCATATGAATTTATTGATTTCTGAGACTGAATACTGAAACCCACAGCTTCACACTGTAGAGGAGCTGGCCAGTAGAATAAAAAAGCCTTGGCTTCTGGCATGGTAGATTATATCTATAGAAGTAGTTATTAGTTAATAACATATATTGCAAAACAATATTTTATAATACAGTTTACCATATCTGTCCTAGCTACAAGGCCAGTTCAGTTTCTAGCCTTTATGAAACCAATTAGGAGCACTTCCCGTATCAGCTAAGTCGATATGACTCAATATGAGGCACCACCACTCCTTCTTGGGCCATACTGGAAAATAAGTCAGAAAATGTTGAGGTTTAAAATAGCACTAAACAAAAACAAACAAACAAACAAGCAAACAAAAACACACAAAAAACCAAAACAACAAACAAAAAAAACAAAGAGCTGTTGATACTTCAAACGTGCTTTGCATGAAAAGAAGTCCAGCAGAGAAACGGTGGCAACACAGACATTTTTATGCCAAGAGATATGGAAAAGTTTTACCCGGTAAAACTAAGGGAAAAGTACTCCTTGGTAACTCCTTTACCAGCAATCCGTTGGAGTGCTTTTTGAGTCCAGAGAGTGCCCCAAAACTAGAATAACATGTAGTATCAGTGGTAAGACTCATTATGTGGCAGCACTTTTCAATGTGAGGTCACCTTAATTCTCCCATTAAATGCATGTGACATTTAATTGGAAGTTTGAGGTGCTTGCACTTTCTAAGTTGAAAAGGACAAAAAAGACAGGCAAGTGAAGGAAAAGAAATATGTAAAAAAAGCCAACCCAAAACTCGACTGATAAACAATAATCTTTCCAATACAAATGAGTTTGGAATAAGCTATTGAAATCTTATATTGCAGGCATTGAACAGTGAAAAGGAGTGGCTCAAAATGTTAACCTTTTATGGCTGTTTTTCCTAGTTTGTGTTTTAAAATGTTCTCAATCACATTTTTATTAAAATCCCTTTTTAAACAAACTTTTTGCAAGTGAAAATTCCACTCTGAGACTCCTAACAGCTCTGTCAGTACAATGCTAGTTTAAAAGTTGGGCACCTTTGGTGATAAGGATGAATATGAAAATGAGGTCCTCACTGTGGGCTACTTCTGTCTCTTAGAGAGATTTGTGAGGTTGAGAAGGGTTCCTAAGAGCATTAGGGATATGTGAAAGAAGAAAGACAGGGGATTAGCTGGAGGTAATGCAAGGCTAAGGTTTGTCAAGAAATGAAGAAGATGACTCTCGAGAAGACTGCAGAGCTGGGTATAATTCTGACAGAGAAGGACAGAAGCAGAGTTTAAGAAGTGAGTCACTATTTCCCTCCTCTCAGCCCAACTGATAAACCATAAAAATGAGCAGCTTTAATATTAAAGTATGCTGTCAAGGACCTGAACTGGGAACAACTTGTATGCTTTATATAAATCTTCTTAAGACCTGAGCAGAGAGTAGAACTTAAAAGGCTGCAATTATTATATGTGAGATTTTTTTCCCGCCGCTTGCATCCTGAGCTGCCTCAGGCCCAAAAGACTTAACTGTTCAATGAGAGTATCAGGCAGATGGAAATCACAAGATCCAGGATCCTTTAAAAAAACAAGTAACTGAATTATTCAACATGCTTGAAGTAATGAATATGCCTTAAGTTTCAGTGAGATAGTATGTTTATTAGTTCCTGGGTTAGACCTTTGTCTAACATACCTTGTTTCTGCCTTTTGTAATACTACTGCGTCAATTCTATGATGGCATAGTCAATGGCAGAACGGTGTGAGAAAGAAGAGTCCTTTTTTTGGTACGAAAACAGCAAATTCGGTGTGAAAGTCAAAATTATTCCTAGCATAGTTACTTTCAAATAATTCTTGCTCCTTGATGTTAGAAAGTTAAGCTGTGCTGTGATAGACCCACTTATTGTAAGGAACAAACACTTCATTATAGATACAAGGTAAAGCAACACCCATCTACCCTAAAACCTCTTGGGAGTATGCCCAGAAGCTACCACTCTTACTCATAGTGCTGCTGTCTCAAAGCATATTAAATGGACACAGAATTTACCCATGTCCAATAATGAATTTTACAATGAATATCACCAGTATATTTTCCCAAAATTTATCTGCCTTTTTTTAAACAAAACCATCCATATCACTCTGTATGTATGAAAAACAGAGAGGGAACAACCTACCTTCCATCATTAAGAGAAACCCCAAGCTAAAAAAGTTTTTTTGTAACCCCAATGGCTTGCCTTATTTCAAATCTGTTTCCTGGAGATTCAGCTTTGGAAACAACACTGGAGAATGCGGATGTTCTATCACTCTTAAACATCAAATGGTTGAGGCTTCGGAGCTTATGAGAGCAACTGTTTCTTGCCTCACTCTGCAAAAGCATGTCCTGAAGCTTACTGAGGTGAAAATGTTACTTATTATTTCAGGGGATGCATCAGTGTCAGAGAAAAGAAAGAGTAGGAAAGGACTCTGGCTTTGCAGCGCAGGGCTCTTCTGACCTCTCCCTCCAGCTCAGACATCAAGTGATGTGGACTTATTTTAGACAAAAATGTAGTGGAGAAACCTGCCAAATTAGTAAGATTCATAGAAATAACATTCCTTTATACTGAAGTAATTTTTTTTTTTTTTTAATAAACCTAGCTGTTGAACAGGCCTCTCCAAGCTCATAAAGATTTCAGAGGCCTCTGGAGGTGTGTTGCTCCTGCAACAGAGAAGACATGTATGTTCTCCCCATTTTAACCACAGCACTATGAAGCAAGGGGCCAAACTGGCATTTAAAGCAAACATTTTGAAGAATTAAGACCCCCACTTTGCATAGCTCTGCTCCTTATGGTGGTGTCTCCTACATTCTATATTGTCATTAAGAAAACTGTGCTTCCCCTGGAAAAAAAAGAGTGGGCAATGAGACAAAAAGCTCTGAAACAATTATTTTGACAGAGTGCTGTGTTCAACGAAGGATCACATTTCTGTGACTATAAAAGAGCTCTTTCTTCTGCTACTAAATTCTTCAGTGCTAGTTCAGTAATGCAGTGAAGAAAGTGAAGCAGAAACCTGAGACTGACAGCTATTTGGATGCTTCTGGTTGAGAATATTGCCTTCAATAAACCCTTTTACACTCATATGTTGCTGATCCATGAATCATTCCTCCGACTTCCACTGACTAGTCTTTTTCTACGTATAGTTCAGTTTTCCAAGTTCAGTAAGTGGTTATTATCGGAAACTTACACAGTCTTTGCTATGATACTCCTGGTGCAGTAATACAAATATAATTTAATTGATTTTAAATACATATATATATTTAATTAATAGCCATTGCTTAATGTATTATTTCATAGTGCAAACAGTATGCTAACACAGACAACGCTAAAAGAGTGGGGGAGGCTGTAGGTTCTTCTGTTGTGGAAAAAAAAAAAAAAGGTCTGTAACAAAACTGTACCTGTACCGTGTTTGGTTTAGTTCCTCTGTCCTTGCTTTGGTTTGTATTTATTTCAACTACCACAAATCAACCATACTCATAACTCAAGTGTCCTGGTTTTGTAAAAAACAAGTTTCTCTTTTAGTGAATTTCCCTGTCAGCTAAAGCTTTCTTACTAACTGCAGTTTTCCTGAAAGTTAGATACATGTTTTGGTAGACATAGCAATGGAATGCGAGGTCATTGATAAAGATGGATGCAATGCACATCCCACGAGAGCAGCGAACTGAAACACGTGACCAAAACTAACCGACAAAAATATTCCATCCCATTCATGTGATACTTCATATAAAAGCGGGAGATCACGAGGATCTTGTCCCTTTTCCTTATGGCTGACATTGGGAAAGGGCCTTGCGAGTCGTCCCTGCAAACTGTGGCCTAGTGACAGACTGAATCCAGTTCCGGTTGGCTGCAGAGTCCAGTCCAGGACTTCGGGTGCTGGCCCTACATCTGCCAGAGCAGTTGCCGGGAATTTCAAGGTTGGTTTTGTATATTTTGTATTATTTTCTCTATTTTTATTAGTAGCATTAGTAAAACATTTTTAATTTTTCCAACTTTCTTATCTCTGTCCTCCCTTCCCTTCCAATCACCTGTCCTTATAGGGAAGGGGGCCGGGGGGGGGGGCTAAAGGAGGAAGAGGTGGGGGCAGAGGGGGTTAACAGTACGTCTGCCATGGTTTTATTGTCACCCCACGATCAAACCACGACATTCAGTATAACCCACACCATGTAGGCAGTAAAACATATTTTGCAACAAGTTTTACATCAAAATAAAAGGAAAAAATGGGAAAGGAACTGCTGATTTGCGGTAAGGCAGTGGGAAGGTAAGGAAAGGGCAGCAGAAATGACTCTCTGAGGTTTCAAGTCAACTTTCTTCCTAAACTCCTGAAAACCCACTATAGACCTACCAGTGTGGGTGTCAGAAATGGCAGAATACTTTCTAAGTCTGTTTTCCTACAGCTAATTCCATAGGAGCATTAGGGCAATTATGGGAATGTACCAGTAACAACTGAAAGCTCACAGTGAGTTCAGACAAATCAAGAAAAATATAGGCAAAGGAAAAAAATGACCTTCTAAAAATTCTCTTGAAGCACTATTCTTGTATGGCATTATTTTTACCTTTGACTCTCTGGAGTTTCAAGAAGCAAACACCGTCTGCTAAGAGCATAAATAGAGCAGGGAAATAAGACTGTACCTGGAAAACAGAGACCTCTTCTGTAGTAGTGTATCTCTTCAAACAACTTCTCTGATGCTTTCAGCTTCCCCTTAACATAATTTCCATATTAATTCCATGCAACAACTGGCTGCTCAGTAGACCTCACAGTCATTCTCTTTACTTATCAGTTAAATAAAAAACAAATGAACTTTTTTTTTTTACCTCTTTTTTTTTTTTTTTTGAAGGAGTTGCAAATCATCTGAGTAGTAGACAGCCTAGACTTGCCATTTCTTGCATGTGTGTTTTGCCTCTCCTCTGGAGAAAGTTCCTTTCTCAGGCAAAGTGGCAAAATAAAAGTATACAGCATACTGCTTATATTTATTGACCTTGATGATGTGGTGTATACATATAGAGGTAAAGTTTAATTAATAACAATTACAAGCCATATCTCTTATACCTAAGGCAAATAATGGAGTAGTAGTCAGAGAATTAAATATTTCCTTTATGTTAAGAATAGAAAACCGGTGGCCAGTTGTCTGATGCCCACTGACCTGTGGAAATTTAACTGGCATATAGTGATACTTTTGCCTCAAAAGGTTATTCTTGAATGCCACACTAAATTGCTGTGGTAAACTATAGATAGCTTAGAAATGCCCCAAAGCCTGCTGCGTACACCACTCCACACACACACTGCTGTTCACTCAAAGCTTCATCAAACTTGAAAGGCCAATCTGATTCAGTCTTTTCCATTCCTTGCCATTCTTAATACTCTCCGCTGCTTTCTTAGTGTAGTGATTGTTTTCTTGACGTGCTTTATTCCTTCCCCTAACCTGTCTGTTATTCCGCAACACTGTTTTTTTACCAGGAATACCTGAAGTTACACTGAGCAGCAGTACTTTGGTAGTATGTGTTGCTTTTTCCTTAGTAGAGGTTTTGAGACTTTTTTCGCTTTTGTTTCCTTCCTCTTCTCTCCCTCTGCACTGACCCTGTTTACCCACCCATCACTAGTTTCAGTTTGAGAAGGAAATCCATAAGATAGCGTGATCTCCCATTTTATCTTCCCAAATCCTGCCTGAAACAACAAGCAGCAGCATAACATTTGGAAAACAATGTTATAACCCCATTTTTTTTGGATGCTTTTTCTTTTATCTCTGCTATTTTCAGAAGTCTGATACATGCTCTAGGCTAATGTTGCCATGGTGTTGTCTCAGATTTGGTCTGGCATCCTCCCAAGGACGTGTGTGCATAGCTCTTTTCCTGGAGTTTAAAGATGCACCATTGACATTTTTCTCCCTCATGGCCATTTCAAATGAGTAGAGAAGAACAACCAAACCATCAAACAGATTTCTTTGAGCAGAGGTCAATCCTACGTCTGCCTTGTGTATGTTGTGCCTGGATGAACACTGATACATTCAGCATTTCTGGTGCTGCCATTATCATTTCATGTACTTTACAAACAAAGAATTTAGAGATGAAAATCCAGGGATTAGTTAGGCATATGAATTTAGTTTTTTCTTTTTGATACAGGTGGTTAATCCTCCTGAGGACGGGTCCAAACTTCTCTTCAGCTGATCCTTCTCACCTCTGCTTCCCAACATACATTTTCACAAAAAATGTCATTCACCTGCCCTACCCTGGAACTGTTGAATTTCTGGGTACGTTTAGACATACTTTTTATCAAAATATTGTATTGAAAATACTTTTAGAGTGTACAGCACTCTTACAGAGTGCTTACTTTTTTGGTAACATATTAAGTTCTCAAAAGCTGTTGTAAACACTTTAATTTCATGGCAAAACCCAAGATTTTCAATCCTATTTTCTGAAAACAAGGAGTGCTTCGCTTAATCTTTTTGATAAAACTGTATTTTAATAGAAAGAGCTCTCGGTTGTACTGCTTTTTAAAATACGTCAACATAAAAATCTAGCAAAGACAAGATAATAGCCAAACCTTTGCTGCATAATATTATCCTTTCCCTTATGGCTTGTGTATTAAAATATCTGCCCATTTTTGTTATTCAATCTAATTAAGCAATAGTTCCCTAGGAAATGTTTTTCTCTGAGTATATTCTTATGGAAAGCTGTTGTTCTCTGTCACCAGCATTTCTGTCCTTAGTGCTGTTTTATATTCTTGTCTACAAACAGAATTATAACTGAAACAATATAAGGGTATCTTGCCGTTTAAAAAAACCCCATGTCTTAATCTGTGAACCGATATTGCACCTGAAAAAATGAAAGACTTCTGGTGTCATATCCGACTTCTGCTGTTTTAACTTTTGACCCTTGTGTTTAAACATTAGATGTTTTACCTGATCTCAAACTTAGCAAAGAGAGAAAATGGTTTTAATGGGATTTGAATGTGTGAACATTTTTTTAAAAAGGTCTGTCTGCAAAATGGGGAAAAAATGAATTTTTCATGTTAATGAAAGTGAAGATTTAAAAATCCTGAGGGTTACAAACATCACTTTGAAAGCTTCTGGTAGGAAAGATGATATAGTCACAAGCCTCCTCTCCACTTTTTTATTGATAAGGAGATAGGTGAGAGTGGAACAGTACAAATCTGCAGGATTTTGCCGATTTATACCTGTGTCAGGACTTATGTTAATTTTACATTATCTCACTTCTAGATTTTGTTCACTTCAGTATTTTCACTGAACGCTGTTGCTGGAGGCAACTGGCAGCAGACATGCTGTTACCTATCTTTTTTCTCTGTCGTAGTCCCTCACCTGTATGTTTTTGTTTAAGCATTTTGCCAAGTTAATGAGTTGAGAGATGTTCTGTAAGACAAGTATTGGGCTGAGTATGAGCACTCAGAATTTAATTAAGGAGTTCCCAAATCACCCACCTCTAAAGGCAGGAGTTAGTCCCACAGATGAGATGAGGGACTCACTGACTTTGATTTTGCTGTAGCCTCTACTGGGTTAAGCAGGTACATTCAATAGGAACTGCATTTCCTCAGAAAAAGAGAGCGCAACGCAACGCAATGCTCTGTTCATCTGCTCGGAGAGGCTTTTTTTGACCATTTTAAGATCCTACAGAAAGACAAAACAGAAATTGTAGCAGTTGTCTCTAATGCAGAGAATTTGGGTGTTTGGTGTGGGTTGTTTTTCACGTTCAGATTCAGGGAGGAACTTCAGCAGTATTGGTGCCGGAATCATGAACAAAACAAGATAGAAGCTGTGCAGACAGACTATTGAAAGACAACAAAGAAAATGCATGGAGAAGAGAAGTATTTGCTCAATAGCTTATGATGAAATGAAATGCAAAACCTGTTCATGTGTACAAATAATCTTGAAATGGGATGGCAGCTGACGGATATCTGTTCTTGTTTGGGGCATTCAGCATAAAAAACTGAACTGCTTCATGCATTTAATCTTTCAACTGGCAAGTTTACAGAAATGAAACCAAACCAAAAGAATAATATAAGCATGGAAAAGATCACACAATGTTATTGAATTATTGTTAGTTTCCCAAGATCTCTTAATCTCTCTACAACTTGCATTGCCTGCCCATATAACACTGTGATGCCAGAGCTGAAAATGTCTTCAGTAAGTTTTAACCTACTTTGTTGTTTTACAAGGCAGAAATTCAAGAGTGTACTGGGTGTAGGTGGCAAGGCACTGGCAACAAGGTGCAGGGGTGGCCTTTGAGGGAAGAGATCAGGGGCTGCTCTGTACTGGATGCAGCCAGTTACAGTCAGCTCCAAAATAGAAGCAAACACCTTGTATTCCTCATGACATTATAATTAGAGTGATGAAAGTTTGCTAACGGGTCAAAGACTTTAAAGGAAATCACAACAAGGAAGCATGTGCAAAAGCTATTCAGCTTGTTATACAGTTTTTGAGTGGTCCTAAAGTGACAGTGCACAGTGTGCTGTGCAGCTGCAGCTCTGTATTGGCTCTCATAATCATTCATTTGGAAACAGAAATAAAAAGTTTGGCCTTAATTCCGATAATCTAATTATCTTCCTTTGTGGTTTTTCGTAACTGAAAACTGATCAACTGAAAAGTGGTATTGAAAAACTCTGTATCTCATCATTCAGTTCAAATCACTGCTTTCTTCTTGGCTCCCTGGGTGATCTTTTGCAAAATTAATGCTGCACATTAACACCTCTGTAAGCAAACTTCTATCTGCCTGGAAAAGACTAAGGAACTCCATTTGTCCCCAGAAATTATTACAAAGGGAAAATCACAGAATCAGATGTTCAGCTCAAAGTATAGGTACTTGTCCTATTTCCAGCTGCCTAAGTCTACCCAAGACACTTCTTGCCCGATTTTGCAATCAGTTGAAGGACTCCCAATTCTGGTTCCAGAAACTATTACGTGCAGTAATTAGTATTGTTAAGTTAAACATAGCTTTTCAAAACCCAAAGCTTTGTTCTAATTGCATTTTTTTGTTCAAAGCTCACAGCTGCATTTTCATTTCCGTATGTCCAGTTTTAACTGTCTACGTGGACCATTGATATTCAGTTCAGAAGAAAGAATGTGCACAATGAAAAATCAGAGCTATTTCAAATTCTACAAAAAGAAAAACTACAGACAACTTAAGAGTCCAGCTCCATATTTTTTCATTAACGGAAGTAGCTTTGGCAGGTTTTAGTGGTGCTTCTCATAGAATTAAGAATCTCATGACTTGTATGTTATGGGTCACAATGATGTCAGCTCATGTAGAATGCAGATGAGAAATCTGAAACATTTTCCAAACTACATTTTAGAAAGGAATATTTTCTAAGACCCATTTTAAACTGTGTTCTCTTTGATATTTCTTGGAGTTAAGAATGTGTTAAAAATGTGACAGCCCAAAAGTACAAGTCCTTGTCATTTTGTATTATCCAGTAATTTTAAGTATTTTTAATTAAAATATAACAGTACTCAGTACAGCAGGAATAACTACTTCGCAGCTATAAAAAGAAACCTGTTATAGAGTCCATAATGAGGAAATATTTTGAAACTGTGTGAGATATAATGAGTACTGCACACTGCAGAGCAAAGTGGCCTCAATTGTAGTGTTTAATCATAGTCTTTCCAAAAGAACAGCAAATGAATTATTTTGTAGCCATACTTCTCATATTTTTCTTTTTTCTTTGATAAGCATGTGTCTGTGTCAGCAGTTGTGTTAAAGATGACGTGGAATTATGTCTTTTGTATTGGGCTGCAACTTTTGTAATGCTCCTTTATGAGGGAGTTATTTCTGTGATCTTTAACTCCATAATAATACATGTCAGAAAGAATTTCAGTCCTGTGTCTGTGTGTAGTTACACCCCTTACCTTGCTTTGTGTCTCATCTGAAGCAACTGTTTTCTACTCCACACATGCGCTTTTATTTCCTACGAAAACATAGAGTAGTAAGTGAGCCTTTCTGCGTGCCCTGATGTCACTTCGATGTGAAGACAGGACATTATTGGGACACGGAGACTCCCATGTGCTTTGTGCTCATCACTCTGGATGTAGCCTTGGGTATCTAAGCATTGCAGATGAGTGCCCAGATCCTGAATTTGATTTGATGTTCTATGCAAAGCAATTGTAAACAGCAAATTATGAGCTTAAAGTTCTCCTGGTAGCAATGCTGCTGAGGAGATGTGCGATTGCCTTCTCTATTAACTGGAGTTTCCTAAGCGTTCTGTTGCATGAGAGAAAAAAATTCAAGATCTCAAAGAAATGGTATCCTTTTAGGACTCAGGCACACAGTAGCAATACAGCCAGAAGTCCAGGTCAAGGGATCATTTCTCATATTTTTCCACTAAGCACATTTTTTTTTTCTGCTGAAGCTTTGTTTTTCTAGTTTAACCTTGTATGATTTGGCTTTGAAAAAATACAATGACTAAACCTGATATGTTTTCTCTTTACCATTTCAAAATGCTTCTAGTTAAATCTTTGGAAACATCAGAAGACTGAAATATCTGATGAAATGAATAGGTAAGATTATCGGGTGGTTGTTTTCATCTAAGGGTGAAGTCACTGCTACCGATGTAATTGTTTTGCAGCCTATACTCCTTGGAGAGCTGCAAATGGAAATACACACACTGCCCAGCAGGATCACAAGGAATAAGGAATGAATCTCAGAGGAGCTGAGTGATGGCCCTTCAGGAAGTTGTGATGTAATAGGTAATTTCTCATTTTCACTATTATTTTCACAAATTCTTGACAGAAAAAGAAACAAATCCATGGAAGTAACTACAAGACACTTCTACCCAAGTCATTCCACTAGCCAGTTTTTTCCTTCTGTGTTTTATTTATCCTGACAGCAAACAAACAAACAAGCAAACAAACAAACAAAACCAAAACCGACAACAAACCCAAACAAAACAAAAAAAATCCAAACCCATTATATCATAAGAACACACTCAGCCCTGCTGCCAGCATGGTGGTTAGACAAAGGAAGTGCAGCAGAGAGCAGAGAAAATTGTAGGTGATTTGATATATAGAACACTGGCACATTTTGCAGGTTTATGTGGAAAAAATGCCTTTTCTACATTTGAAAGAATAGAACATGTTATTTTTAGGTTACGGAAATGTAAGTATATGAAATAAATTTAAATTACTGTGCTTGTAATCTCCAACCAAGATGAAAAATGTGTTGGAGATAGAAAACAAGTTTTGATTATTAGTCTGGAAAAACTAAAACAAACCAACCAAATCCCTATTAACCAGTGTTATGATTCTTACAGGCCATAAATATCCGCATTTAGATTTACAAGGATTACCTTTGGGTTAGAGAAAAATAAACCATCAGTCCTTAGCCAATATAATGTTGCTGTTGAGCCTGTCAAAGTTCACTGCATTGACCAGCAGGCTATTTGGTATGGAACCTGCACCCTATCAAGCTCAAAAATCAACAGTTTTATCTACCAGGTGACAAATCGTAACGGAAAGGAAGAGGATCAGAGACAACTCTCAGAAGAAAAGTAGCTGACACGGATTGCCAAGGCAGCACTGACGTGTTGGCAAATATGCTCAGGCTTGCAGTGAAAGTGAATTCAAGAATTTAGCTGCAAAATTCTTAATTCATTCCTCAAACATGTCATAGAAAATAATTCAACTTAATAGTGTGTTTTTTTTTTATTTTGCAGTTTTAATCAGTCTATAGAGAACAGATTTTAAACCCTTTTATTTGTCTTACTTTTTGTAATTTTTCCTTCTACTATAGAACATCAAAATACAGTCTTGTTTCTACCACCCACACTCACCTGAAACACTGTGTACATGTATTAACCCTGACATCAAGGTCGTGTCTCATTTTCGTTTTTAGAAGGAAGCTATTAACATTCACATTCCTCAAAAGAGCATTTGTAGTTTACCTTCATTCTCCCTTTGCACTTATCTGTGCATTTTCTTCAGGTTCTTTCTAGTCTTGTTAGCTTCTCACTGAGATCACCTAAACCAGAAATATGGTAGAAATAAAACATACCCTGTTATTAAATAATTTTTCATAATAAAATCATCCAGAATAGTGGCATGAAGATTAACTTCTCCTGCCAGTCAGAAGATCATGAGGTGATTGACAAATGAGAGGAAACAGGAAAAATTTAAAAAGCCAGAACTCTGAGGGAAAGTAATGAAAACTTCCATACTGCCTGATTTGGACCATGTTTATGCTATTTGGTATTCACTGATTTCTCTCACACTTCTGCCCTGTGCTGTCAGCCAGTAGCTCCTTTGCTCAAAGGTTTCTTTTTTTTCCCCAGCTGTGCATCTGTGAAAAGTCCTCCATTTTTATTCATCTCAACACTAACTTCAAAGTACTAAAAATTTCATAACATGAAAAGGGAAGATTCTAGTAATGATGTTTTAAAAAAAGTCTTCAGTATGGACAACACTGAAGCTTCAGTACAACTGAAGTACTTTTCCAAGGAAGCCCTGGAGTTACGTGAATATAAAGTAATTTTTGCCACAGATGTTGGGGGAACATCTGCATTTACAACAAATCCCACATACTACAAAACCAAAATAAGTAGAAAGGTGTTGGTTTTGTATTCTTTTGGTTGTGTTGTGTGGTTGGTAGCTTCCCAGAATGACTGAGAGGATGTGATCCCATCATGGCCTGGGCATGAGGATGGTGTTACTTAGTAGGAGTTGCCAGAAAAAAAGCTGAGTACAGGTGTCATTCACCGTTTGTAGAAATGTATACACAGAGATAGGTGAGGAATAAATGTTTCCCACATATTTTAAAAACTAGAACATTCCATAATTAAAGGCACAAGGCATTAGGTTGAGAACTCACCCACAGTGCACAAGCGTGCAGAAATGCAGTAAAACAAGAAGTAGCTTACCGGCAAAAGATAATGTGATTGCTGTTGATGACAAAGATTTTGGTTAAAAGTATTACAACCTGCCACATTTCCACTCTAGTGTTATAATTTTAGATGTGATAGTGAGGACAAAGAAATGTGTTGCCATTAAGCTTTCTCTGATTAACTTTCATTGCAATTCACATTTTCCTGTTATAACTAATCAGACATTAGAAGATGTATTCTCTCCATTATCATCTTCTGCACAGAGTCTTAGGGCAACATTTCTTTTGAAAAATATAGTGGAGGGACAGGCTGAGCTTATTTTTTTTTTTTCCTCCCCCGATATTGAGACTGTGGAGTTTGTGATCCCTTTTCAGGAAACAATCTGCATTATTTTAGAAAAGATATTTAATGACAATACTGAACAAAAGCCAAATGCACACTTTCTAGTTCAGCAAAACCAGCACAAAATGGATTATTTTGTTGGGAGATGACAAGGCATTTTTTCTTCTCTTGTTTTTCTGTAAATATAATGCTAAAATACTAAGGATGTAAGGTAGTTGAGATGATGGTAAGTGGATCTGATTGCATTATGATGGGGAAAACAACACACAAATTCCAATAATCTCTAACTTCGATGCTTTCAGGGTTTCTCTGTTTCCTTTTTAAGGTGTTTCTCTTCCTTGTCCCCACCCTGTGGCTACAGCTAAGGAGCAATGGTGTCAACATATTAGCACAAGCCAGAGCTCCACCTGATGTGCTGGCACCTTGCTACAGTGCTGTTTGTGCTCTCCATCAAAACCAAAAGCAGGCACTTTGTTGCTGAAGTTGAGGCTTTTATCACGAGCCTTGTGACATTTGTTGTTTCTATTTCAAAGCCCCGCACTGTCAAGAGGGAGCTTTGTGGGACAGGATCAGGTAGATGTCCGTGGTGCGGCTGGTGGCACTGTGCCAGGATGCTGGCAGGGAACAGTGTTGCCCTACGCTGTATGTGAGCCCCAGCAATTTCAGCCTCTGACCTACAGAATAGGGTTAGTAATTTTCCACTGCACAGCAATGCTGTAACTCCTTCTCCCAGGAGCATTTGTCAACAGGTACAAAAGAGCCAGAAGTCTCTTTAAAAACTGAGCACTCCTCCCTTTTTCTATACTTGAGATTCCTGACCCTATTAGTGCCTGCAGGATGTGAGCCGAAGTCTCTTGAGCAGAGGTATAATAGCTGCTCAGAGACGTTGACTGTAGGTGCAGTCATCAGAGCCTTATAGGTTTTTAATCTGGGCCGTTTGCTCATCTCCCTCTAACAGAAAAATATGTTTATCAATAAAGCTACGTGAAAATGGGAATGAAGAATAACATTGGCATTAAAATGAACAACACAGTAAAAGGCAACTTTTTCCAGCGCTCTAAGTAGAATTGCGTTAGCGATAATTTATAGCAGTACAGGTTTTCATTACAACAAGCATTAGTATGAATGCCTGCACACTGTACATTTGTAAAATAACGTCATCTTCAAGGGTGCACCATTATACTCTAAGTGCTAGTATTATTTTGAAATATACCATACTGCTTTTAACATTCTCATTATGTATAGAAATCATGAGACAGAAAGGTATGTTTGCTAATATGTCTCTTCTGTATTTTCACAGAGCAGAATTTTAAATATTTACAGCAATAAGTGTTTATGTTCAGGAATTTTGCTTTGACAATGCAGATTCCTTAAACAAGGTCGCAAGACACTTTAATTCAGAGCCTAGAAGTAAAATGCTGTTGTCTTACAGCCTTGGCTTTTGTTGTATCTTACATGAATCTTCCAAATGATATCTATTTTCACCTTCCTGTGCTTGCTTCTCTGATACTCGTCTGAAAAATGCCTCACCAGTATGGCAGTGAAATGATTAGTGTCTATTCATGGAAAACAACTGAAAGCTGTAGCTGTCCAAAAGCGTACTGAGTATCAGATTTGTAATCCCACTCTGCTGACAGCTTAACTGTTGCTTCTGAAAAGGAGTTTGCAACACAGAGAGAAGGAAAAGACCTCACAATAATCTGCACAATCCTGCATTATTTACTACCTATCTGTAGAGCACAGCTTCAGCTGGCAGGGAGAGTTAGGACTGCGAATGAGAGACACGTACTGCTGCTGTGAGAAATGTAAATAAGATTAGAGTTGCCAGTCCCTGCCGAGAGGTAAATTTCTTTTCCAGAAGCTGAACACACCTTTTCTTTGAAACAGCATCTTTGTTTGTGAGAACTGCTAGTCTGCATCCATCTGCCACACTTAAACCCTGGGCCATGTAAATAATATCTGCTCATTGAGCGCAGCTATGACAAAAAATGTAATGTCATCTTGTTCTACATGTCTAGGAACTAATCTTCCCTTGGCGGCAAACTTGCGGCCTGTCAAGCTGAGTTCCTTTTCATTTATATACTTATTTTGCTCAGCGCAGATGTGGGTGAAGAGGTGAAACACAAGGGGGAATTCAAAGAATAAACAAACTGTACCTAACAGCTGGGGTGATCAGCTTGTGAGTGTGGATGAAAGATGTCTGCTGCTACAGCCCTCCTGATGCACTATTGCTGTTCCTGCGTTTATAACGGGATTCATGAGCTGGTGGGGGAACCCAGTGTTGGACACACCAGTACAATCTGAATGTTCAAGTTGGCAGAGCTGTCATGACTGGCTGATCGAAGGAATAGTCAACTTGTGGATGAGACTGTGGATCTAAAATTTACGATGGCTACCCACGGCCATACTCCAGTATGTTCTGCAAGTGGTTAATGTTGGAGGCTACTCAGACTTCAGCTAGATCAGAAAATTCTTGGCCAAACGGCATACTACAGTAGTTCTCTGGTAAAGGCAAGTTTTTCTGTTTCGGATTTTGATGCAGGGTGTACCTTTATTTTCCCTGAAGAGCAGTATGTTTTCGAGAAATCTAAGGGATCACCACCATCCTAAAATATAATATCATGATGAAGCTGTTATGCTGAATCTGAAATGTGTAATAAATGGACTTAGTTTGCTGACATTTAAAGAAAGAGACAGTGTGCCTCTCTGCAGGCTTTTTGGGAAAAGAGGGTTTGTAATGGTCTCCCAAGACACTTCTTTGAGGAAAGATTGTATTTTGAAGTTAGGCATGCCAAATGTTTCACATGATTGAGGCTGACTTAAAATACCTCAATTATCAATCAACACAATGGGTATCTACACTTGGCAGCCTGTCCAATAAGTGGCCTTTACCGCAGAAGCAGGTATTGAAGGAATGGAGAGAAAATAACTAATGGTTGTTGTAAGTAATCTCTACTGTAAGATTTTTTTCTCAGTGACCCTTTGGGGAAACCAATAAACTGCGAAACTTTGCAGCTAATTCTACCCTAGTGGTATCAAGTACCTAGACCAGAGCTTGCCACCTCTATTGCCAAAACAACCCATGTGGTCTGGCTATGAATCCACTAAATGGTCTCTTCTTTCCATGTGTTTAAATGCATGCCCAGAGTCTCTGTTGTGCATGGCTGCGAGTGTTCACTCTGTCACATAGCTGGATACGCACCTCTAACCTGGTCAGATACAGATCTCTCTCTCCTTGTGCTTCAGTTCACAGCACAATCCTTAGCTTTTGTGTGCACATCACCATCACCATGTTAGCCCTGCCAAACAAGCTGCCTCCTCTCTGACAAGGGGTCTGAGACTCTGGAACCTTACTGCAGTGCCACATTCAAGGTAGCTCAAACAGGCCAGCAGGCTTTTAGTCTGTGAGCAACCAGAATAACCCTAACAGCCTGAAGCCTACTTCCCACCTTCTTGCTAGGACAGTTGTCCTAGGGAGGATGTGGCACTTCAGCCACTCCTTCTCCAGCCTTCTCTGAGCCACAGCTTCCCTGTAGTTCAGTCTGGGGTGAGTTTCTTGCTGAAGTTTTTAAAGATGCAGAGCAGTGTGTTCCAGAGGAAGCTTACTTTCTGCCTAAGGCCACGAAAATGTTGCCATTATCTTTTGACCATGTTCTGAATACTTATAAAAGATTAGATTTAAGATGTGATAACAGCTTCTGAAAAGTATTGGAATTGCTCACACTGGTCAAAATAACTTCTTACCATAGATATTATTCTGATTCTCCAATTTTCCACACTCAGTGTGAGTTCCTGGCTAGGTCATCAATGTCACTGATCCGAAGGAAATGATTTTTTTTCTTCTTAGCATGACTGAGACATTACCACAAGATGTACTTTATCTTCTGAGAATTTCTATGTACTTCATAAGTGAAATACTTGTTCAATAGGTATACAATCCTACAAACTCACGCATACCCACCAGGTTGTGCACTAGGCCATTGAAATCAAAGGGTTAATCTCTTTGTCGCTGTGAGTCACACAATGTCACTGCATCCTTAGGGAAGTCAAACTCGCATGACAGTGGTGAAGAGCTGCAGAACAAACATCAGTCCTTTTTTGCATGGAACAAGAAACCTCACTTCAAACAGTGAAACCTGTGCATGGCTCCAGCTGCGCCCACCTGCCCTGCAACACCGACCCTCTCCACGTCACCCCCAACATGAAGCCCTCTGGCCTGGCACCCCGCGGCTGCCTGCCCCAGGTCTGCAAAAACACCTCAAAACCCCATCTGACAGTCACCAGCCGGGTGAGGGAGGTGATTGTCCCGCTCTGCTCCGCACTGGTGCGGCCTCACCTGGAGCACTGTGTGCAGTTCTGGGCAACACAGGATAAAAAGGACATAAAGCTACTGGAGAGGGTCCACAAGAGGGATACAAAGTTGATGAAGGGTGTGGAGGGGAAGCCATACGAGCAACAGCTAAAGTCACTGGGTTTGTTCATCCTGGAGGAGACTGAGGGGAGACCTCATGGCAGCTGCAGCTTCCTCACAAGGGGAGGAGGAGGGGCAGGTGCTGATCTCTTCTCTCTGGTGACCAACCACAGAACCCGAGGGAATGTCAGGAAGATG
>VWYH01003568.1:318733-357535 GCA_013399365.1 Pampusana beccarii | reverse complement strand
TTTTTTTCTTCTTTTTTCTTTTTCTTTTTCTTTTTCTTTTTCTTTTTCTTTTTTTTCTTCTTTTTCTTTTTCTTTTTTCTTTTCTCCTTGTGTAGTCAGGCCTTAATTTTGCCTTTCCTCAAACTGAATTTTTAACCTGATAATGGGACAAATCAGGAGGCTGATATTTCCTTCTCATTTAGATTACTATGAGAGCAAATGATGTTTTCTGCAGTTTGCAGTTTGTCATCAATAAAGGTTTGTGGGGTGGGGGGAGAAAGTATGGAAAGGAATGAGCTGTATAAATTCTCCTTCTGCATGCATACCAATTATAGCAAGAAAAGAAAATTTAAAAATTCAAAAAGGCAAGTGACTCTTTTTGCATTAGTGGGGAAAAAAGTTTGGAAAACCTATTCGTATACACAGCAGCATAAAATTCACATTAACATCTCATTAAGTATAAATGCACTTAGGGACTGATCCAAAGGCCATCAAACTCGATGGGAGACTTTCTATTGCCTTCAAATGGGATTTGGATCATGCTGTTAGTGATTGGCAAAAGCTCATATTAACAAAATAAAAAAAAATTGACATTACCTAAAAGGCTATAAAAGCATTTCCATTCCCTGTTCTGGGAAATCCCTTTTACAGCTGATCAAATGTAATCACAGTAGCCACCTCTGTGGTGAGATCTTCCAGTTAGGCTAACAACAAGATAGCTGAGGTATGAATGCAAACACCACCACTACTTTAGGAAATCGGAATGAAAACAACATTATTGATAATTTTTATCCATAATAGCAGAGGTAAAACTGAAGTGATTGGAAGTTAATTTAAATGCTATGAAGATATTATTTTAAAAGGGGCAGAGATAAAAACAACTGAAATCTAGCTCAGGAAAAGCATATGCCTACTATGATAACCTTTTACGCAAGTCTGGTGTCTTAATATGGACTAAAATAACTAAACCAAACTAAATTAACTAAAGTAGACCTTAAATGGTCAAAAGCAAACCAATTTGTTGTGCACAGTACCGTTTAGAGTTCTCAGTACATGATGCCATCACTAATGGCTCTGTTTTCATGTGGGGCGATGAAAATTAGTACATTTAAAAAAATAAAATTTATTGCCTTGGACAGCTTCATATTCCTTGATCTTCAGTTATTTTTTTAAGTACTGCTTTTAGCAGAGGCAGCCTGGAGCAGAGGCTCCAGCTCTGAGTAAGTTTTTTGTTCAGCTGGCCTCAGCTGGGAACGCATTACTCGGCTGAGAGCAGAGATGAGCCAAGTATTTCCTGTGTATGTTTAAAAAACAAATGAAGTGAAATGACAAGCTCTTCATTTTTCATCCCAAATATTTTACATTTTAAATGGACACGTCAAGTTGGATGGGCAGAATGCTATTTAAGATTTAAAAGACTTTCCTAGTTTTCCCCCTTTTAAATACCCTTTTTCTCTGTATCTTCAGTATTCCCTTTGCTTTTTTCCCCAGTGTGTTTAACATCTCCTTCCTGGTGCTCAGCCCAAATAGTGTGATGAGAAATTCAGTCTTCAGGTATCTCCATGTCTCTCGTAAACCGTCTTCTTATTCCTCCTGTCTGTTCAGAGCTGAACTAAAAACTAATCCTAACTTTCAAGTGCTTGAAAACCTCGGATCTAAGATGGGGCAGTGATGTTCTTGTAGGAGTTCCAGCTCTCAAAGTATTACCAACACTGAAATATCACCAAAGGAGGAGGGAAGGTGTAGATACTGCCCCAAATTTTTAAACTCATCCAATTATTACATGAAACAGTTATGACAGACTCTAACATGGTATTAAAGTTAACTGGGTAGTGAGAAAGGAATTACTGTAAACGCCCTCGTAGCTGCTTATCTTCCTAGCAGCATGGGTTTCGTCTTTACTTTTATTCTACTGTCTCCTCCTAACCTCCATTTCCCTTTTCCTCTTTTTTGGTCTTGGACATGTACCTAGCCTTAGTGTCTTGCCACTCTCTCTCTTCGGTGGCTTACCTTCATAAAGAATGAAAGGGTCTTGTAACAAGAAAGAATATATGTTGAAATGCATATTAAAATACTATTCAATCCCTATTAAAACACTATTCAATGCCTATTAAAATATGATTCACTGATACGCAGCATCAGTTCATCCCAGGTGAGGTCAGAAATCTAGACCTTGGTGTGTACTTCGGAGAAGCTGCCAGGAACTGCTAATCTTGTATAACGTTCCCACACATTCAAGTAGAAAAGTGATGCAGGGGAAGAAGATCAAACTGGCATCTGAAGTTGGGACCGTATCTTCACCTCTCTTTCTGTTTCTGATTGCACATCATCTCAGCTTTCTTAGAGTTAATCTCATCCCGCTACTTCTTGAATCAAGGAAGTCTGCCATCGATTACAGCAAGAGCAAAACATTTTGTAAATGCTGCTTCCTTCTGCTCCCCCTCCTCCAATAGTCATTTAAAACAATGAAGAAATTATCAGAATCAGTATTTTGTTGTTTACGGATAAACTATCAATTATGTTATTGTAGCCCTGGGAATGTCTCCTCTCTGGAAAACCATGTGGGAAGCATCTTAAATCTAAGACAGGTCTTCGAACCACAGGCTCCACATTGCTTTCTCACTGCAGCTGCTGAAGCAGTGTGACCTCCCAGCTGCTACACCAGCACCAAATCACTGCCAAGACCATTGCTCAGGTCCCCAGCCTCGCCAGGTGCTTGGCAGGAAGAAACAGAGTCACGGTACTTCCTCCATAGAGGGTAAGCAGAGATGCTGCCACTTTTATTCATCACCACCCGAGGAGGCCCAAAGTTTAAGTGGGGATATCTGTGGAGAACACTTGTTGATTTGGGTGCTGAGTGCTCTAGTGGAAGCTGAAGCCCTTTTCTGGATCAGGGCATTGGTTAGAAACCAGCTAAACTTCGTGCTGTATTTTGAAACAAGATATTGCATGGCTTTATTTTCCGTTAATCTGTGAGAAGCTTACCTTTACTTCTAAAACTGCAGGGCAAATTGTTTAGACAACCCAGACTTTTGTCTAGGTTTTCAGTTCTCCTGGCAGAGCATTGAATTAAAAAGAAAAAAATTAATGAAAATGCAACAACTTCTACATTCATCCTGTTAACAGAATAATTCTGTTCCTGTTTAGCTAAATCAGAAAACTGGTCATTTCACTGCATCACTAGTCTTTTATACATCAAATTGAGTGAATTGCAGAAAAAAAAGTAAATATTCTAAATGCTGCTATTGCTCTCTGCTGTGGCCATCTGAGCACATGCTGGGCATTCACAACAATAGTAATATTAATGAGAAACTAATTGTTTAGCCATGATAACAATTCCATCCTCTCAGGTTGTGGCCATTTTCTCTCAGAGCACGGTGAGCATGGAAATGCAGCACTGAAATGCTTAATGTTGTCTTTATTTACAGTGAAGCAATATCAGTGAGTCACCCAAGTCTATTGTAATTTTGTTCAGTTTCTGGTTGTGCTGGCAAACATACCAGATATTCACATAACATACAGTGTTTACATTTCATCTCTTAAGAAGTTAATATATACCTTCCATAGTTAAGTAGTAAGTATTACTTATAACAATGTTGTATACTTCTATAGAGCCTTTGGATGTCAGATTATTAGTACTTAAGTAGATCTTCAAATACTTCTCAGGGAGAGATAAATACCATTATTATCCACAGCAGCACTGAAAAGAGAAGTAATTTTTCTAAGTCCGTTCATTGAGACAATTTATCTTGAGAGGCTTGATAACACAGTTATAAACAACTAATAGCAGACTGGCCAACATACAACATCCTTTTTTAAAGAGGAAATTCAAAAAAATATGACAATAACTTAACAATAACTTTCTTACTACTTGGCTTATAGTTTCTGAGCATGAAGAATACTTGTGCTTATTTGAGCTGAAAAGCTAGAAATTTCCTCTGTTTTAAATTTTAGTTGATAATCTAGCAGTTTGACAAACTGAGTCTAAGATTTGTAGAGACATCAGGAAGTATTGCTTAGAGTCAGAGTTACCCATCAGGCTTGTGAAGGCTTTGAGCCATTTTTCCCATAACAGAAACAGTTAGCAAATGAAATTACGTAGTGATCAATGAATTAAACCTAATCAGTGACCTTCAGATTTAATGCATGAGAAAGTTTTATTCTCAGATGGAGAAGATAGAAGGGTGGAGGGTGAGTGGGTGAAAAGTGCAGTGGGCTGTCAGTAAGAAATCCTTAGTGCCTTGCAAAACAATCCCACTGCTTTAGCAGTGAGGCAAATAACTGAAACACGTATGATTCAATTGCACTTAAAACCACTCAAATAATAGTTAATTTATTTGTCCATTCTTGATTAAAATATGTTAATATAATCTTCTATATTAACATTTCATATTAATTTATAATTAGATGAAACATGAAATCTCATGAGCTAATCAATACATATTTCATCAATTAGAATAAGAATGCAAATTTCTTACAGGAGCTTACACGAAGGCGCAAATGCTGCTTCCATCAGTCAGACTGGTTATCTACAGATAATAGTTGTTTCAAGATAGTTTACTGGGAAAGTGGTACTCCTGTGTTTCCATGTGTGCCTGTGGATGTGAATGGATGTGTCAGACACATGACTTAATTCTGTGTATTTTCCTAGAGAAAGACTTAAAGACCCTGCCATTTTTTTTTCTTGACAGACTTTAATGTTATTTGAAAATATGATGTGTTCAAATACATATATTAAAAGGAAGGCATGGAAGAACCTTTAACATTTCAAATCAATTTGTTATATGATGAGATGATTCCTTTTGACTTAGTTGAGGACCAGTAACACTTGATCATCCTTCAGGTAACGTGGAGCTGCTCTAGACACAGGCAAAATATCTCAGGCAGCAAAGTCATTATTGGCTTTTCTTTGCACTGTGCTTGCAAGAGAGTCCCAAAATGCCTACTTCATTGCTCTCGATGCCACACAGAAAGGCACTAGGGTGCCAAGTGGCTGGTGTTGTGGGGAGGAGGGATAGACAGGGATGGATCTCCCAAAATCAATGGTTGCATCCCCCATCCCTCCCACCATCAGAGGAGTAAGCATCGTCTTTCATCTTTTTTTATTCCTCTTTTCTGAAATAGGACCAGGAGCCTTAGCTTCTACCTTTGTATCCACCCCAGCAAAACTGAGGGCAGCTGAAGCTGCTGCAAAGCCTCAAGGCTGGTCTGGTATCCTCAGTGCACATGACTTCGCTTGCCCCAGTGAAGTGAAGCTGTAGATAGCTTCTCACTTTCTTCTGAGTTGAAACACTTGTCATTCTCCAATGGCCTTCATCAATAATTAAGTGTGACGTCCTTGTAGAGAGGATATATAATTTTAAAAACTCAGATAGTTGTATGGTCTGTCTATGTTCATGTTTAGGAATGCATTGCATGAGATGGCTAGAAGTATGAGGGCCAAGAACACATTGGGAGAGGTGAGAAAAGGGCTTACCATATCTATTTGGTTTCTTCATTTGGAAAATAAATATGATCAATTTGATGTTTCTTTTAGGGAATAATGGTAATAATCAGTTGATTAAACAGATCTAGGATGTTACCAAGGAAATATCCTAGTACAAACGTAGCTGGGCAGTTCATTGCCAGCACTTTCAGTTTCTACCCTTCTCTGTGCCAAAGCCTGTCCTTGCTCTGACACACAACTGATTTCCTTTAAATACAACTCTTCCATTTAGCATTAATTGTCAGTGTTGCCACGCTGCTGCCATTTGGTCCCATTGTGGGAGGAGGCCTTGTTAGTCACAGTTGTTCTGTGGATGGGAAAGCTGAATCTCAGGACAAATTTTTAACAGAAAAGGAGATAGACCCACTTTTTCTATTTATTTCCTTTTTGATTTTTTCTTGTTTTAGTGTTTGTTTTTGCAGTGTGGTAGAGGAGGAAGGCAGCCGGCACTGCTGTCAAGAATAAGTTGTCTTCATTATTTATTTAAATATACTAGAAGATAAGTTCATTTAGTATGCAGATATATAAGAGACTAAGTGAGCATCACTTTCATTAGAAATAAACTGATGCTCTATGACAACTTCCTGAACTAAAGTCTTCTCACTGTAGATAGGAATGTTTTCTTAACCCACATCTTTAATGGGGGCATGACCTGGGTAGTTCTGCTCTAGGAAAGTAATTAAGAAGTTAGTATGATTGAGATAGAATATTAAGAAATATTAATCCATGAATTTATGGTCTTAACTGGACTGAGTGCTTGCAAATAGATGAGTAAAGCAACAGAACACAACAAAATCAATTTCCCTAAGAAATGCCAAAAAATATTGTAAAATGAGTTTCTACAAAATTTATGACTTCTTCTGCAGATAACAAGATTTCATATCCTTTGTAGTTTCCTTTCCTCTCTGTTTCATCAGTCTGAAAAAAATCCCAGCTTTGAAGCTCCTGCAGCAGAGAACATAACCAGTTCCAGCTAATCTCTGTTGCAGTTTTCTGAAGGAGCATCACTCATTGTCAAGAGAAAATAAGTGATCTTCAATGATGTTAATACCACAAATTGAAATGCACTTTGTGTATTCTGTTTTTTATGTATTTGTCTTTAATACCTGTTTCCGGTCTTAGCAAATTAACAGTAGGAAAAATTATGTAAAAATAATCCCATGAACATGAATTGAGGCTGTAAAGAGGATGATAATATTTTCCTAACTGAGAACATAGCACAGTACACAACATTTACTTAAAGAAAAAATGTCATTCTCCTTGAAAGAAATATTCTATAAATTATCTAGCACTATGTCTACTGCAATTACTTTGAAAATATTCCAAGACATCAGTTTGGAGGTGTGTGTAGCAAGACTTAGAGTATGAATTCATGTGTGCATTATTATGGTACCTGAAGAAAATTGTTAAAGGGGACAAAGTCAGAAATAAATATGCTAGAGATGATTGTAACTTTCTCCTAAGGACATAAATGTCACGCATATCTCTCCATAATCTGAAAGGAAAGGATGCTTGTACCTGGAGTTAGCAGTTAGGTCTCTGGACCCAATTCAGCCTGACATGATTAGGTTCGGTTGCATTAACTTCTGAAGAGTTGCATTCACTCTGCCAGAGCTGGATTTGGATTTGAAGTTTTGACAGTCACCAAGAAATTATTAAAATTGCTCTTTCATCATCTTCCGTGATCATGCTTGCATAAATGAAAACATTGACAATGTGTGAATAGGTTCTCAAAGATGAATATCACTAGCAAGACATTTCTGTGATTGGTTACAAGCTTATTCATCTTTATAATCACTTATTAATGTGGAAATTAATTTTTGAGACCAAAAGATTCTAGATCTTAGATCCATATAAATTGCAGGAAATATAAATTTTTAAATGCATTTTCTCCAGCTTGTTACATGATCTTCTGAGTTGACATCACACCAACTAACCTGAATTTCCTCACAGAAATATTGGAAGTTGTAAGCCAACATGCTGGTTTTGAAAGCATTGATTTAATTTTTCTGGTATTCAACATACTATTCCACCCATTTTGTAGATGTATTTTGTTTTTCTGACAGAACTGAAAAGTGAAAGTCGTGATTTTTTTTGTGATGCATGATTCTAATGACATGATGCGAAGCTAACAACAAATTTTCCCTTTATAAGTACAGAAAACTTCACATATTCACCTGCAGAACACGAAACAGAGGTTGGTTCAGTAGACGAAGCCTATTTTTGTTTAAATTTGGAAATTCTTCTTTATTAAAAACCAAATATTTCTGAGAATGAGTGGTATGTGAGAGAAAGATAATAATAACTACCAGATTGCAGTTACTTCTCTTTGAAAACTTATCTCTTAATATTGTTGGTAGCCAATATTCAAAAAGGTGGACAATTCAGTTTTCCCTTCCATGTAAATAATACGAATAACTATTATTGATAATAATGAATAATAATTTCTGTAGTGGTAAAAGAACACTAGTGGCCTAATGGTTCTAAGAAACTATCTCAAGAATACATGAACTATGCAAAAAAAGCCACTCTGAAGTGGCGGCTCCATGTAGGGCTGAAGGCAAATGCTCAGATAAGATAAAGCACACTCCTATTTGCCCAGAAACACATCGTGAAGATTTTGCTTTTCATTACCATTTAGTTAGCTACTCAGCAAGCTGTATTAATGATAAAAATCTAACAAGCAGGAAATAAGAAATTAAGTATCTCATAGAAATATATTTCATTGTACCCCAAAAAAGTCACATTAAAAATATGTTCTGCAAAATACGCAATATTTGTGACATAGGTGAGCTTTATCTGCTTGGAATTTTCCGTTTTTGCATGTCAAAGACGGAAGTCTAAATGTAGCATCAATAAAGGAGGAAAAAAAATCTACATTTTCTTGTACACTGTCAAAGGGACCATAAACTGATTAATGCATTAGGTTTTGAGTTGTCTACACAGTCTCATGTCTCATTGAGATGTGCAGTGTAGGAAGTTCATGCTCCTTCCACTGACATTTTTGGCAGCCTTCAACTAAACTGGGCTAAACGTGGGAACATCACATCATTTTAATACTAATCAAAGCTCTATTTAAAAATATGAAAAATTCTTAAGACTGACACTTATCTTCATATTTCTGTATCTTGATAAGTAGCCTGGTCTTAATCTTTCCAGCCTTCACAGGGGACAGGAGATATTCAACACAGCTAGGAATCCATTAGTTCAGTTAAAGACATTACTATGATGATAAATACCTATCATGAGGACGTCGAATTTGAAAATGTTGCCTTTTAATTTTTTTTTTTCCCAATCCAGACTGTATATTTGTCAGTAAATAGTGAACTGTTTGGAAAGATGCTGCACAAACACAGTTATCAATTCTTTGTTTCAAATTCAAATCAAAAGCAGAGGAGTTGGACAGGTTTTTGTACTTCACGCAAGAAATATTTTCTCAGAGGTAGGGGTGTAGTTTGTGATTATATTTACACCCAGGATTTGCATCCTGTGGGTCTGGTTCATAAGCAGTAACACTGAATGGGTCACCTAACTTCATAGGCCAAGATCAAGATGAGATAATCTCTGCAGTAGTGACTTAAAAGAGGGGACAGAGTGCACCCTCATCAAGTTTGCAGGTGATACAAACCTGGGAGGAGTGGCATGGGTGTACAGCCATTCAGCCAGACCTTGGCAGGTGGAGAAATGGGCCAATGGGATCCTTATGAAGACCAACAAAAGGAAGTGCCAACTGCTGCACCTGGGAATGAATAACCCCATGCACCTGTACAGGTGGAGGGCTGACTGGCTGGGAAGCAGCGCTGCAGAAAAGTCCCGACAGTCCTGGTAGACGTCTAGTTGGGCATAAGCCAGCAAAGTGACCTTGCAACGAAGAAGACCAACAGCACCTTGGGCTGCATTAGTCAGAGCAACACCAGCAGGACCGAGGGAGGTGATCCTTCCTCTCTAGTCAATCATGCTGAGAAACATTTGGGGTGCCAGGTGTCCAGCGCTGGACTCCCCAGTATGACAGGGTTGTGGACATACTGGAGTGAGTCAAGCAAAATTCCACAAAGATGTTTAAGTGACTGCAGCACCCCTCATAAGAGGAGAGGCTGAGGAGCTGGGACTGCTCAACTTGGAGAAGGGAAGGCTTGGCAGATCTTATCAATGCATAGATTGGTGTGGGAAGTAAACATGACAGAGTCAGAGTCTTCTCAGCAGATTTCAGTGACGGCAGAAGGGTCAATGGGTACAAACTGAAATACAGGAAATTCTGTCTGAACATAAGAAAAAAGCCTTTTTCCTAGAAGGATGGTCAAGCACTGGATGCTCTGCGAGACTGTGAAGTCTCCACCATTGGTTCAAAACCCAACTGGACACTTAGGAACAGCTCTCACTGACTCCGTCATGAGTAAGACCTAGCTTTAAATAGTGGTGTTAATTGACTGGAATACTTATGACTGAAATCTAATGCAAATTAATATATTTGCATACTTAGGCTCACACAAAATTAGGTATGTTATATGAATGCCTAAAAGTGTGTGACGCAGGGCTGGACCATAGCAGTTTTTAAATGAAACTGTTTGAATATATTCAGATAGGTATAAGCAAATTTAGGCAGATGAAAGGAATCAATGATGCAATTATTGATAGATATGTATTTGCTAGATATGTATTTGCACAAATCAGCAGGAGAGACTTTAATCTCTCTTAAAAGCTTTGGATTATGAGAAATACTGGATGAGAAGGCGATTTACTGCTGAAGAAAAAGTATAAAAATAGAAGTTCGTTTGTGAATCTCTTTCACAGGATTAACATTTAGATACACATCCAACAAACACATCATTTTTGAGCTTTGCAATGTGATTTCAAAAGTCAAACAGAAAAGAACTATGCTTTGCCCATAAGAGTAAAAATTGTCTTGTCCAAACTCTTTTCAGCAGTAGGATTCTTTCAAATAGCTGTAACCTTTATCAATATTAGTCCAAGGAAAATTAGGTTTTGTTCTTCACATGTGGGGTATGGTGTCTGTGCTGGAAGCCTGTATAAATTCTTTCAAAAGCTGTATTCTTCAGGATTCTCATGAGGAATCTTATGAAAGGCTGATGTGTGTTGTCTTTATCACAGCATGGTTTGACAGTAAAATGACTCTCTGTCTCCGTTCATTTGCTGTCTCCAAAGGAAACTGATTTACAGACCTTCCTGCTAGATCATCTCTTATTTAATCTACCTGCTTATAATTATTCTTTTAATTAATTTAAAAATTATTAGTAGTTTATTCGTATTTAGAAATGGGCATTCTGACAGCTGCTGTAATGACATCTGGCACATTCTCTTTTCTGATATTATTTGTTTGCTCGTTTTTACCGTATTTTTGCACTCCAGACTTACAGGTTTCTACAGCTGAATATCCCACTATGATATTTAGTGAAACTCATTGCTATCAAATGCTATGAAATGTGGCTGTTCTACTTCTGAACATTACTGTTTCTCTAATTCACCCAGTCTTAGGGCATGTGCCCATTATCTTCATCCCCTGGGAGTTCTGGTAATTTGAGACAGTGAAATAAATTCATAAACACCCGCACTAGGGGAAAAATCTCAGAAATCTGGAGTAGGACTGCCCAGTATAGTTTCTTTACAGCTGATTTAAAAAATGCCTTTTCCTAATAATTTTTTAATGTTTCAAATTGTGAACCAAATGTGGGGAATTTCTTCATTTTCACTTTAGGAAATGTTCAAATATGGAATCTCATTGTTTTGATTTTTTGCATGTGAGAAAATACTGAGAGGCAATGAGGTATTGCTTGGGTAAAGAATTGGTATTGCAGCTTTTTACACACACCACTGAACATTCCTAGCTCGCAGTGTGTCTAAAAACTGAAGAGGAGCAAATGAAGTCACAAGATTTCAGGCATATACTATAGGAAGGAGGGTGACACATGCAGGTCCTTTAAGAGGTCATGAGAATTTATTTCATGTAAGATGCAAGGGTGACCCTGGAGAGAGGTTCCAGCCCAAAGTCTTTTATGCCACTACGGGCAGCAAGAGGCAAAGGAAGGGCAATCAGTTATATACTTGATACTTCATAGATGTTTTTTCCAGTGTCCAAATTGCTCCTGTGTAGTTCCTGCAGATGAACACAAAGCACTAAGTTGTATTGCTGCCTTTGTCTCTTATTTTCTATACTGGTATAAAAGACAGTGATCTGGAACCCCTCTCCCTAGTCACTGGGTCCAACTGTTTCTTCTCACATAAAAAGATAGTATCAAGAATTAAATGAAAATTAAACCAGAATATATTAGTAATATATTCCCACACATATATACATGAATATTAAATAATTTATAAATAATAGTAATCGTTGCTTCTCTAACAGTATGCTAGTGATCGAACAGTTATTTTTAATTGTTCTTGCTAACATATCAGAAAGAATATATAATAGCAAAAACTAGGATGAAGAGCAAATAATTGCAGAGGTGGTTGAACTTTTACAGGGAGAGAGACTGAAGAGATTGAAGACATGTAGTTGACAGAAGAAGTGAATGAGAAGAAGCATGATAGATATCTTTAAAATAATGAATGATATGTATTAAAAAAGAAAAGAAAAAAAAGGTGGGGGCAGGGGGGGCAAAAATAGCTCCCCACCTCCTTCCTCCCATTTACTTTCTTTTCCTTTCTCTGGGCTGTACACATGTGTCTTGCTCAGGACTTTGATACTGGCTCTTTCCTCTCACTCTGATCTTTGAGGCTTTTGCACCTTTGCTTGGTTTGACCCTTACACAGTTATAGACGGAAGTTCCTTTGAAAAGTGCCTAAACTGCATACGAGCACAAAAAATAAATTGTTTCAATAATATATACAGTTCGAAAGTTTAAAGCATTCATTTTTCTTGAATAGTCTAGGCTCTTTAGTTTGGGTTGTTTCAGGTAGATAGCAGAAGGTGAACAGATATTCTTGTGCTCACCAGGACTTCTGAACATAGATTACTGCAGAAGGATGGCTGAAACTAAAGCTGTGTGTGGCATTTCATTATCATAAAAACAAAGTCAGGTTCTCATGACAGAATTTTCTATCTCCAAGGAATTTCTAGTGCTTTAATACAATTTGCTAATGATAAAAAACAAAGCCCCAAAATATTTGAGGGGTGAATAACTGAATTGTGAGAAATCACATTAAACCAAAGAACAGAAAGTAAATGCTAACCATAAAGAAGTGAGATTGTCTTGAAGATTCACACTTTTTAGGGTTTTTTTCCAATGTATTAATCTTACTCCTCAACCTTTTTAGTAAAGACACCAAAAATTTCCATGACATTGCAAATACCATTTGACCTGCAAGAAAATAAATGGTTATGGTCTTCTATTGGTGAAAACAGTTTTCTCCAATATATTGTGGAGTCTTTTCTGTCAAGGTGACCCACAAAGCCAGTCATGAAATCTTTTTTTTTTTAAATCAAGTTTTTCCCACCAAAAAAAAAAAGTCCGAATACTTAAAGTAGTATATTGTAAGTTATTTTGCACTTACAGCACTTTCTTGCACATTTGTATGACACAAATGTACAATGTAAGTTGTGCAGTCGTTTCTCAGTGATTTTCAGTAGGTCTGTATGTACTAACAAATGTTGAACATGATTTTGGATAGCTGAATTGAGTCTACATGCAGATTAGATAGTATGTTGGACTGTAATTGCCTTAAGCCAATTGTACAGGGAGTAAAAGCTCAACAGGGAGTGATAGCTCAACATATTTACATAAACTTTTTGAAAAAAAACAAAAACAAAACACAAAACAAAACCCAAAATCTTTCTCAGGGATACCCTGATAAAATTTGACTGTTTTGCCCTTATATCAGGTTTTTGCCTGCCAGTCATTAATTATCATATACCTTTAGCACAATTCTGTCAGTTCAGTCAGCACTCAAATGATGTGCATGTTATTGCTCTGTAATATGAACATGCATGTTGACACCAAATGTGTTTGATCTTTCATCGGTGAAAGTGTTCCTTGTCTCTGCTGCAAGCCAAGATCAGTTTTCAGCCACTGTTCTCAGCTCTGAAGTAATTTTGGTGATCAGTTTTCAGTCACGATGACTCCTGTTATTCATATTAGAGGTAGCTGCTGCTTTAATCCTCTTTCACAGTGAATTCTTAATATTCCTGAGTGGATGAGCATTCTTTTGGAGTGAAAGTTGTTTGCTTTTGATCAACTCCTTTATAAGAAATCAGTGCTTGATTGCAAAGAAAGTGCAGTTGTATTCTAGGGGTCATGGAATGAGGACACTTAGAGACCAGGGTGTGAAATGGGAGAAAGTGGGAGCAAACATCAGGCTTGCTTGGATGCTTCCACCATTTGTAAAGAAACTCATTCTAGCCATGGTGGGGGAAAAAAAAAAACAAACCACAAACATAAAAATATATCTTCTTGTTTCTCTGCAGTTTATATTATATATATATATATATTTATATATAAAAGATATCTGAGCCAGTAAAAAGTGCTCAGGTGAATAATTTTTCTCTCTTTTGCTTTTCCTATATGAGTGAGAATTTCTGTCTGAAGAAGAATGAGACAAATAGATCATTTAGGAAAAGATGAACTGGAAAAGATAGGTAATGTCCCAGAATGTTTTTGCTGAGAAACCCAGTTCTTTATAAATTGTGTAGGGCATATCTATACAGTCTCTTGCAAATTTCTATTCACTTCACTGGAATCTTTAGTGCATACCATATGCATCTATTTATTTATTTTTATCAAGGCCTGAGCTGTATTCTTACACAACACCTTCAGATGAAAAAGATTGATATTGTCATCTTAGTTTATAATGCAACCTCAGTGGATCCATTTTCTGCAAATATTTCTGTAGTGTGATTTGTTGTTATTTTTAGTCTTGATTTTGTCTTCATATTTTAGCTTGTGATAAGTGCCTGCTTTNTTTTTTTTTTTTTTTTTTTTTTCCAAGAGCTACACATGACTATATGTTAAAAATTAAATTGCTTTCCTAGCACTTTCCCTAGTCATATTTCCCATTGGTTTGGAGCTTTCTTCCTTTCTGAATGATAGTGAGTATAGCTTAGCTACACAACCATATATAAAAACCTGTTCTGAACAATACAACAGCAAAGAGGACCATGTACTCTTTGGGAATTAACATCTGCAAGCAACGATTCTGCTCCATAAAATCATAAATAGAATATGTGGTTTGAATTATAATGCTGTTAAATGCTATTAATGAGTTAAAAACATACCTTCTTACTCACTTGGGTCCAAGGCATCAGAAGATATGTAATATAAACTCTGAGACGTATGCCTACGTTGTTGATCATCTGAGCAAAGGAAACCCAAAATATTAAGTGATATACAGATCAGGATAACCTTCTTCTAGTTCTTTAACAACAAGAAGAACTAATCCAAGCTCTGCTTCAATTATTTCACAGAATTTTTAAGGAATGAGACACCGGTAGAGATACTGGTTCAACAGTCTTTCTTGTTTAGGTTGTCAGTCTTTCACTGGGAAAAATGCATCCAGTTCATCTGTAAGAAACACCAAACAGAACAGGACTATATTATTTCGTGCTGCACCTACAATGTACTGACCCTTCTGGATCAAATCACTTTTTCTGCTACCCTTGGAGAACCCAGCATCACAGAAACCAATATAGAATCACAGAATCATTTAGGTTGGAAAAGACCCTTAAGATTACCAAGTCTAACTGTTAACCTTACAATGCCAAGTTCACCTTTAAACCATGTCCCTAAGTACCACATCTACATGTCTTTTAAAGACCTCCAAGGATAGTGACTCACACACTTCCCTGAGCAGCCTGTTCCAAAGCTTGAAAGCCCTTTCAGTGAAGAAGATTTTCCTAATATCCAATCTAAACCTCCCTTGATGCAACTTGAGGCCATTCCCTTTTGTCCTATCACTTGTTACCTTGAAGAAGAGACCAACACCCTCCATGCTACAACCCTCTTCCAGGTAGCTGTAGACAGCGATAAGGTCTCCCCTCAGCCTCCTCTACTCCAGCCTAAACAGCCCCAGTTCCCTCAGCCAGCCCTCGTATAACTTGTTCTCTAGACCCTTGACCAGCTTGTTGTTCTCTTTGTAGCAAGGGGCCATTTGAAGCATTTGTCACTCTTCCTCTTTCTCCCTTGCCATCTCAGTGCAGTCACAACAGAAATCTGATTACCTGTGTTCTGATATTTGCAACTTCACATTGAAAGCAAATCTGGAGAACAACCTCAAGTGAAGCAGTCACTTCTTCGCAGCTTTTAAAGGTATTACTATTCATTGTAGGTGGCACAGATGGAGATTTATAAGACAGGCTCTTTCCCTGCCCTTTGTTGACCCAGCTTAAATTATCATACCATCCCCACTAAGGCCAATGTAACACCCAATTATGGGTTTTGCAAATTTCATCAAGTGACAGTCTATAACTTTGCCAAAGCCATCCTCTGATTCTCTAGTGATAGCGTACGAAGACCTCATTAGATAAATGTTTATGCCGACCAGTATTTCTTTGTAGTAGTTTTCTGGCCTGCAATGCTGTGTCAACCAATTTGCTAAAAAATTCTACTCTTTGTTTAAAGGACATTGTTCACTTAAATCTGACAATAAAGAAAAAACCCAAAGTGCATCTCCTACCTCCATCGTCTTTTGGCATTTCAGCAACCACATTTGTTGTTTCTCAAAAACGTGTTGATGTCAGAAAGCAGTCATTTGCTTATTTTCTGTCTCATTCTTTATCATCGTTCTTGGTTCCTTGGAGGATATAGTTAACACAGTTCCCAGATAATCAGTTTTGTGCCACAGTTATACTGCTTATTCTAGAAGGTCCTGAGGAATATATTATACATGTTGTAAACTATGTAGACAGGACCACTCTGCCTGGAAAAAATATTAAGTTTCTTTTATATTTAGTTTTTTTGTGACAACTGCTAAGATTATTCCTGACCACATCAGCAATCAAAACTTTCGTGTGCTTTAATGTATGTCCAACACTAAAGAGGTAGCTGCACCTACCGCTGAACGCTACCTTTTGTACAGCAGCAAAAGTTGTACGGAAAACACGTTAGGCACAGCCAGCATGTGAGCTAGCACACCAGCAACACACAGAGTTCAGCTTGGAGAATTGAGTAGGAGTGCAAGCCCAGGACACCGAAAAGTAGCCTGGATCTTTAATAAATACAAATTGTCAGAGCATCAGGTTTATATTCAGTTTGAATGATGGCTTCATCATGGAACAGAGCCCTCAGTGCCATCTTGGGGCATTGCTGATTTGAAATAAGGAGCCTCTCTTCTAAATCATTGAATGCTCATTTTCTCAAATTCTGATCCATGCTGACTCCTCTTAGTTTATGAGATCACAACCCAGTGTGACCTGGCTACAGACCAAGGAGGAGAATAGAGTTCCACGTCTTTCTGACTGCAAATTGAATTACTCCTCTTGACATTAAAGTCAAACCAAAGTCTCATCAGGACAGCACTGCCCAAGCAGTCTTAGTATGACATGTTGACATATGCCTGAAATCTGTTTTTTAAAAATTAATTATTGTTGCTCTTGCTCTGCAATTATAGTATATTAATGTGAAAAAACAAATATGAATGCATGCAACATCAGAAGCATCTTGGAATTAGAGACTTCTGAATTCCAGTTATTTTACTGACTTCTCTCTTCTTGAAAGTATGTCCTTGACAATTTGTGGAGTCCTTTTGAGACTTCTGAATACTAATTACAGGCTACTTAGAAAACTACGTGCACAGAGGCTATCCATCCCCTTGGATATCACAATGATCTATTTTTTAATATTCACCAGCCAGTGTTCAACTGCAGCTTATATAGAAGTCCTCTGCCTTTCTGCCTATAGGCTTTATTTAATTATTTACAACTTAGTATTGTGCCTTAGTTCTTCACCTGTACTAAAGAATCTATTCTTTTTTTTTCCCAAGGATTGAGTACTAATATAATATATTTGTTTTGAAGATATAAGACACTAAACAAATTTGAAAGGAAGCAATTAAACTAAGTCTATGCCACTTTGAAAGGCAGGCCTACAAATCTGCTGTGTCATTTACATGGTTGCCTAGCAAATAGAATACTATATGGAGTTTCTAGAGGGCTTGTTGTTAGTGACTCTGAAACACATCCTTGAGGCCTGGGGATAAAGAAGACAGTCAAACCCAATCCCAACAGTAATTAGAAGGCCACCTGTATCAGACTGTATAAAGATACTCTTCTAATCAGCCAGCTGCTCTTCACCTCAGTGCCGGTCACAGCAGAACATCAAATACCACAGAAACAAAATATAAAATATGAGAGAGACAATAGCTTGAGAATCTGGGAGTAAATGTCTCTGTGCAGTTAGCTATTCACTCTTGCAGAATGTTCAAGATATGTTTTTAATTTCGAAGGTGAGAAGAATACATGGGGGTTTGTCATACTTTTAGCTCCTTCTATAATGAAAAAAAAATAGCTGTAATATTATGGTAAGATTGTGGCAGAAGCTTTTGCTCTAGCACAGAGAACAATGTTTTTCAAATGCAATGTTAACAGAAAAAATAAATATTTCATTCAAGTATTATTTACCTAGCATCCAAGTAATGTTTTACATTACCACATGGCTTGGTTTTATTAGGTTATAGTCTGAAACAGGATTTTGGTCTACAGGGTTTTATATACATCTTAGATTTAGTCTTTAGAAAACACTGACTCCACCCAATTTTAGCTTCAGGCAGTCAATATAATTATCATTCTAGGGTATTTGCCTTCCCGTAACAGTTTATTTTACCACTAAAGGCAGTAAATAAGGGCTTAATTCCATCCAGCTTTCTAGAAAACAAGAATTTGCCAATGCTCACTCCCTGAGTGAAAGCTTTGCTGATGATGAAGCTCCTGTTCAGGAGACTATCAATCTCTCTCCCTCTTACTTCATGACATCATACAGCAAATTCTCTTGCTAAACAAGCATGGAAAGAACAGAAATGCTGTGAAAAGGTACTGGCTCAAGAAGTAAGCTGGACGTGAACAAGCAATAATACTTCAGTAAGCCAAAACCCAGGAAGATGGAATTGAACAGCTGTCCTGCGGTGTTGGCACAGCTTGTGGGCTCCTCCATGGCTGCTGACTACAGCACCTGGCTACTGAAACTTACCCAATATTAGGCTCTAAATTATGCTGAATTTTCTCAGCAAGCAGTGAGGTGCCCACATCCATGCTGTGCAGGCTGCAGTGCTGCACATCTGTCTGCTCCCAGGCACATGAGCAGGTTGGCCGAGAAGCTTCTGCCTCCCACCGCAGTGCCAGTTACCCCTGGGGTAGCAACCACAAGGAGTAAGCGGAAGAGACATCTGGGCAGTATAAAAGCAAAGCTACAGATTTAGGTGTTGGTGACAACGGCTGCTGGTTACTGTCTCCGTAGGACTCCAGTACTTCAGATCTGCTTACCAAAAGAGACCCCTCTTGAGTGCTAGAGGTGTGTCTGAAAACATTCAATAACCATGAGGCTGAAGAAGAAGAATGGGGCAAAAAGTCACAGAAATACTATATTGAGGGCTAGTCATGCTCGCTGTGCTAGTGAAAAAGTCACCCTGGTAAAAGTATGGCAAAATAACCAATCCCAAAACCACTTTATCTTGCATGCTCAAGTCTAAATTGCCTACTCTAATACTGCTGTTGTGTGGATAAAATCATATTTGTCAGCTTTCTTTTAAGTGTTGATGGTATTACAGGATTGCATGATTCCTGTGAGGATTTAGCAGCTTCATTTGGCAGCACTCAAGCAGTTAATAAAGCATTGCAGAATTAAGTACAACAAATCCTTATATTCATTCCTCCGAGGACAGTCTAGTTTTCAGAATACAGGCATGACATAACTGAGATACATACGGTGACATAAATAGTCATATAAATTCAGATTAAAAACCAACAAGGAGCTTTCAAAAAAAGATAAACATTAGCATTTTTATATGGCTACAAAAATGAAGTAGATAATTAAGCTAAAGAGAGTAAATTAAATTACACTAGTTTCTGTTGCGTGGGTTTTTATGTGGTATATACCAAGAACTATAGATTTAATTGCACAAATCAGTCATTCACTAACGAATTTCCTACTCTTGTCCTCCAGCTGTGAAAAGCAAGCTCCAGTATTTTTCGCGTTTAATAATTTTCTTTCAAGGTGTATTTGTCAATATATTTTCATTTAATTATTTTAATTTCTCAGGAAAATCTAAATAAGACTATAACTCTGGGGTCTGTCTAACACAGGCTACAGAGTAATGACAGAAGCTCAAAAGAAGACTGTGTGAGAGATACATGAGCTCTGTTGTTACCCCAAAGGCCACCTAAGTCCATGTTTCATGTGAAGACTGAGCTTGTAATGAGAAAATTTTTCTGACAAAACTTGGGCAGGGAAGCCACAAGTAGCATGAGGAGATGGTAGCACAAATACAAAGGTCTTCACCTATTTAGTACTTCCACTACTTCTTTAAACCCTTCTGAGGAATTCAACAGCTTTAAGCCAGGTTTGCGACATGTAAAAGACACTTTAAGAAATTCTGGTGGACTTTTCAGCTTGTGTTGTGCTCTACATCACAAGAATCTGAGTCTCATTCTACTTGGACAAGCTGAAATAATTTCTTTTGATGTGTTTTGAACAGTCCTTCAGATTTTCATTTCAAAGTGTAAAAAACATTCAAAAAATAATAATGAAAAAGTGAGTCAATTAAGCAAAACATTCTATCAATTTCAGAAGATCTTTCTTCGTTTCATAGTTGAAACAGAAACCCTTATTTGCACTCCTCTTTCCTTAGTGATGTGTGTCACTTCAGTCTCAGAGTAACTTTAGTTACAAATAAAATAGTGACTGACAACCAAGCTTTTAATTAAATGGTTTGATTCTATTCTACAAAATGGTATCTCCAAACTCATCTATTTTAGACAACTTTTCCAATTTCAGCTTCCTTCCAGGAGCTGTGAATGAAGAACTAATTTCTATTTCAAAGAACCAATTATTCCATTTGGTACGGAAGCATGCTAAAAGGCAGATAGCTATTTTCTGTTAAATTCAAGCAATATGCCTAGCCAGTGGTGTCTTTATTGATAGCAAATCTGCAACAAGACAAAACATACCTTCCAATTCTATTCTGGGCCTCATATAATTTCAATCCACCTTCCATTGCAGCTAGGCTAATGAAAAGTCAATTATCAAGCTGGAAAGAAATGCCTGATCTTATTTACTTCCATGCCCATTGTAACTTCTGCCATGTACTGGGATAGTTAATAGTGTGCGGAAAGAGCACTAGTCCTCTCATGGAAAGGCAGGTTTAGAGAAGCTGAGGAGATTCACAAAGGGGCAAAACCTTGAGAATATTCTTTTGCCATTATGCAGAGCAATTTGACCTTCTTTACAAAGGCAATAGTGTATTTAAAACCCAGACCCTGTTTATGTCTCTGAAGACAGAGCATCCGCCACCAGAAAAAACACAAGCACCTTGTCTTAATTCCTGCTAGTGAAGCTCTGTGAGCTCCTCTATAAGCAGCATTCATCTTATTCGTGACCGTCTCATGAAAATGCTTCAGAAGGAGAAGCACAAAATGCAATGTAAAATACAAGGAGAAGAGTAGCAAAATTAGTTCTGGAATTTGTCTGGAAACACATTCTCTGGGAGTAACAAAGGAAAGGCCTACATTGTACCACCAGATCATGGACATGAGGATTTGCTGTGCAATGAAAATGACAAATGCAACTAAAAGGATGATGTGTTTATTATAGGTAGGGAAGCAAAGGGAAGCATGGTGAGACCTGTTCTAGAATCTTCTGAAAATTCTGGTTGCTTTTATTTAATTGGGATATAGATCTCAACAACAATGGGTTCAGAGAAAGGCTATAACTATGACCACAATAACTGAATTCCCATCTCATGGGATGAGAGCAAAATAGACTTAATTTTACAAGGCAGAACAGTTCAAAGAAGGATTTTGAGAATCACCAGAAGATGACATAGTTAAATTCAAGGGTAATACTGCACAAAGAGCGATGGGCACATAAACTGTCCATTAACTCAGGTTGGAAATAGTTAGGTGTCCTGTCATCAGAAGGTAAAGAACCTTTTATAATACTTTCTCTATACTAATAGCAAATAAGCTCATTTTAGAATGAGTCACAGTTCTTTTATAAAAACAATTACATAATGTGATTGTCTGCACTGGAAAAGGAGACAGGAAGTTATACAGCAGGAGATTATTTGGTCTTAAATTCCTTTACTCTTTAATGACTTCTTTATGTTATTTGTTCTCCAAAGTTAATGGAAATATCTCAACTGCTAGGGTGGCCTGTTGCAGGTACAGGAGATGTAGCAGACTATGTACATTTCCCTGGCTTGGTCTTTTTGTCCTTTCTTCAACAGTGGACCCCAGTTTTACACAGAGTATCACATCAAGTCTAACTCCAGTTTCAAGAACAGATTAATTTTTATGAAGTGAAAAGATAGGTGAATGCTGTTATGTTCTCCAAGAGGCATCTCTTTCCTGCATGGATGGAGGCTAGAAAAGGCTTACAGAGTTATCTATTCACATGTGCAGATGATTACTTGTAAAGGAACCCTCTCTGCTCCTCTGGGCGATGAACACCACCATGTCCTTCTCCAGAAACAAACACCCTGCTTGTTTGAAACAAACTCACATAAGACCAGGAAACCTTGACAGACCCAAGACCTTCTAGACTAGGAGGGGTTTTCTTTGTAACTGTTCAGTTCTAGGCATTTAGACTTGTTAAATGTGGTGCCAAGACAAATAAAAGACCCAATGTCTTGTTGATCACTAAAGAATACAGTAGGGAGTATGAAAACCATGTGGGGTGATCTAGAAAAATAATCATATGAGCATACACAATCACTGATCTTTCTAGATGTCAGTGTCTGAGAATGGTCTAACTCCACCTGTCATTGCACGCAGTATTTGAGCTGTCACTATTCTGAACAGAAATTCTCAGGAAGGTATCAAAGCACAGCTTTGAAAAAAACTATTGAAACTGAGAAGAAGAAATTATTTCTGTAGATACGGAATAAGAAATTACTCCTCAGTCAATTCACACATAGCCTAGCTTCTGAAACAGTTTATAGTGAAAGGCACGCATTGTTACAGGTAAGGGAATTCCTGTTCTTTACCACAACTGTCTTTGTTTGAGTATTAATTGAAATAAATATGTATGCATGTGGTTGTATATACAAACATACATAAAATAATCATTATATTATCTTAGAACAGAAGTCATCCACTGACTCAAAATGTGAGCCACACTGGCAAAATTGGTTACATCCCACAGAAAATACTATGAACAAATGCAGGATACGTCTATATGAAAAATACATTTTCCCACCAGGAAAAAACGTATCACACTGCTGACACAGCTCTGTGATTGTACAACGGATGTAAAAACATACTAAAAGTCTTGTCCCACTGCTTCACTGCATGCAGCTTAGCTAGAAGGCTATTGTCCAGCTAGAACAGAAAGATCAAGCCCATAGTGTAGGATATGACTGCTTTCTCCCTCGACAAAGATCAAAAACTCTTCATTTCCAAGAAATGACGTTCAACACAATCTGTGCCTTCTCTCTTTTTGTATACATTTCTCTGCTTCAGTCACTAGCCAGAACATGGCAGGACTGAACACCTGAAAGAATGGAATTTTTTTAGGTTGTAAGAAAGAGCGTGTTGGTTTTCCTCTCAGCAGTTTTAATGTCATACACCTCTGGCTTGACAGGTCAGGACGATTTTGTGTCCCAGCAGTTTTTCTGGAAATACCAGGTCTGGTCTTACTGCAGCTCCCATTTGCACTGACAAACTCCTCACAGGATATAATCTGAGCTTTGCATAGTAAAGAGTAAAATAAACCACATCTGGATCAAGGTAGTAGGTGTACTGTTAGTTTATTTAAAACTAACCTTTTAGCCCTTGGCAGGAGTTTGTCAGGCTCTGAGGAGTTATCTGAGGAATGGACATCTATAAAGCAAAAGGGAAAGCAATTTAGAGATATGGCAGTGTCATGATGCTGGCCAGGACCTGTAGACACGGCTGCAATTTCAACAGTGTGCCCTGAATTAACAAACTAACTGGCAGTTTGGCTATTCAATGTGATTAACAGCTGGTTTATGAGTTGTCTGCCTCATTTGGTGCATGTGTATACTGAGGACTGCTGTAGTGATACAGGAGAATAAATAAAGTCTCTGGGATGGTGAAGAAAAACATTCTCTGTTGTGTTTTTAAAGGAAGCTGAAATACATGTGACATTTTGATCACGTAGTTTAAACCCAGTTCAAAAGAATTAAAATGTCCACCCTTTAAAGTGGTCTTTAGTATGATAAATACGACATTACAACAAAACGAGAAATTGTGACTTTGTTGTTCTGCTGTTTTATAGTTTGGCAGAGAAAGCGCTGATGAGCACATGAATGCATAAAGGAGACTGGAGAATCTTGGCTGAGTCTCTGTTAATAAGGCTTTACTGAAATAAAAATATACAAAAGTACAAAGCCAGCTAAAATATCTCAGAGCTAAATTAGGTCGACTAAGACAAAGCCATCCCATTGGATGTTACTGACACTGCTAACTCACATTGCTAAAGAATTAGAGTTTCAGTTTACTTGCAGAGACTAGTTAGCTGCTTTCTTCTCTTAGTGGGGGTCTGTCAGCAATATAATAGAAATTAATTGAACTCTCAGGATTCCTAAAGATGGCTTCTTTGGTTTTGTTCTTTTTCAACACATACTTACTCTTCAACACAAGAAAGGCAGATTATAGGGCAAGGGGCACAGGTGGTGGCTAGTAAATGTTTTTTATTCAATAATTTAGTTTTTAAAAAGCGGGTTTCTATATTTTTCCCAGTTTCTCTTCTTTGAATATGAGATGGCTACTTCTGTTATTTCTGTCTTACACTTTGAAGAAGGAAAAGCTATTACTTTGTAAAGAGTTTTAATTTCCTGTAATTGGCACTTAAACATTCAGCTTCCTCTAAAAGACTACGCTTTACTCTTGTGAAGCTGAAATGGTTCCCTTTTTCTTGAAAATACAGAGACAATAAAAACTAAAGGTTTATTAAGGAAAACACTTTCTTCTTTTGTTCAGTCTGATGCTGTGGGTCAGAACTGCTGTAAATTCTATTTTCTCTTTGAATTTTTTTAGCATTTCTAAACGTAAAAATACATGCACATATTTGCAGTCCTCACGAGAAAGGTAATTACTTTGAATTCAATGATCTGTCATATTTTGTTCACAAATCTAATCCAAAAAGCCTCTGCTATTTTATAATTTCCATTATATGTGGAATAAACTTCTATGATTTCCACAATCTCTTATGGAGAAGTCCCTTGCTACCATATTTATTTATATGTTTTTTTGTTCTTTCATTTCAGTAGAATGAGAAACCATGAGCATAAAGGACTTAAATACTAAATGTCTTACAGTGCTTCCTTGTGTGGGAAACAGTTTCTTGCAAGAGACAGTGGTTGTTCTGTGTTGAGGCATAGTTGGAGTTCAGTCACAGCAGAAAGTGAATTTCTGTTTGACAGTTTTCTGAACATCACGTGGAAGAGTACACAAACCAAACTACAAAGACAATCTGAGTGGAAGAACATATTAGTGGGAAGCCTCATCAGGGCTGATACTGTCCCCACGAACTAGGAAAAAGCAGAAGGTGAGTGTGCTTCACTCAATGGATATGTCTATACGACAAAGTATCTGTGGGTTATTGCAGCTCAGCCTGGGAGCTTGTGACCTTCGTTTTTTTCTGCGGTTCTGCAGTAAGCATGCTGGAAGCCCTGTGAGATATCACAGCCTGCTGAAAACACGCTTGGATTTCCTTTTGCCAAAGGAAAGTGCCTTCCTGGGAACTGGCCCGGGGTGCATTACAGGGCAGCTTGCCTTCCTTTCACAAACTAGAAGCAAACCATTGCCTAAGACTTTAAGGATGGAAATTTTTGCAGCTAGCCATCATTCATAGATTTATTGACCCCCATGACATACAATAAATGCATTTATGATAGTAAGAAAGAGTTGTAGACCCACTGGAGGAGCTCTTCTGATGGCTGTGAAAGTGTAGTAGAAGAGCCTGTGGCTCACCCAGGGGATTTAGGGACATTTAGAGAGCAGGAGTATGGTTCCACAGAAGCAACTCAAGCAAATAGTTGTAGTGTCACTGACAAGGTCTTTCCTGCCTCCTCTAATGCCATTTTCTGCATTGGGATCATGCAGCACATCATCCTGGCTGACTTCAGGACTTGGTAATGCCTGCTGAGATTGTTAAAATGTAGTTTATTTTATATTTGATACGTGTAATATTTTTGTGGGTGCAGCATTGCTAATGATAAGAGTTGTTAAAAAAAGAAAATTACTTAACTGAGTAATTATATTTTTGCAGACTGGTCTTGTTAGTTCTGTGAATGTAAATAATATGGCCCATTGCTTGAAACAGTGAAAAGGGAACATCTCCCTTACAAGGAAAGGCCTTAGCTTGGAGGAGAATGAGGGGTGGCCTCATTAATGTTTATAAATATGTAAAGGGTGTCTCCTTTTCTGTAGACATTCAAAAGCCACCTGGACACCTTCCTGTGTAACCTCATCTAGGTTTCCCTGCTCTGGCAGGGTGATTGGACTAGATGATCTCTTGAGGCCCCTTCCAATCCCTCACATTCTGTGACTCATGCCAAATAGTGCTCCATTTTCATGGCTGAAAAAAAATTATTTTCAGAAACACAAGAAAGGATTGATCCTACAGAGCTTCTCTCAGGCGATTTGTTTCACATTTCTATCACATTAAATTCTTATGGATTTCCTATTTATGAAATTCATATGGATTTTTAGAGAACATCTTTATTTTAATTTTTGGAAGTGCATGTACAGATACATTTACTTACTCTGGCAAACTTGTAACCAATGTTGAAGAGACTGGTTTCTTCCTCTAAGAAAGGAAGCATGGTCACAAAATTGCTCCAGAAACATACTAATGGTTTAAGAAATTATAGACTTTATTGTAATAATAACCCAGCAGTTTATATGAATGTTCCTAACCTGTTTCACTGTAAAAACAGCCAATTAACTATAAGCATCGTGTTTTCCCAAGAGATCTTGTGACATGTTGTAAGAGTTGGTCCGAAGAACAGTATTTACCTGAACACCGTTATCAGGGACTTAACAAGACGCTCTGGTAGAAAGAAATGGACAATGGCTTGTGGAGACGCCTGAAGAAACTAATTGCGTTGCACAGGACTTTCTGATCTGGGGGCTGCGAGAAACAATAGCTGCAGGTGGATTTCGCTACCGCCTCAGCCAAACTCGTACCCCACACCCTAAAAGTAATTGTGCTATGAAGGCCTCTCCTACCTGGGGACAATAACTTCTGTCCAGAAGATGGATTTTCACCTGTTGCCTGAGCCAGATTGCCCCCCAACCTCCTCCCTTCAACAAAAGCCTATGAAGAAGAGCACACACAGAGGCTCGCCAAGGGTCTTGAGGTCACCCAATGGACCGGCAAGAGACCCCTGAAAAGCGGCAGCTCAGGTGCAGACGGGTTCTGGCAAGCGAAGCGAGGACTTTTTGGGCCTGCGCAGTTAAGCCTGGATTGTGCAACATAGGCAGAGATTGGCCTCGATCTATGGGAGTGAGGGGGGGTGAAGAAGCATAAAAGACAACCCCTAACTGGACATCATGGAGATCTCCCCACCGAAGGGTCCTGGACCACGACAGAGGACCAGCAGGACTCTTCACCCAGGACCGGAGACCAGAGGGATGCCTTTGGGACTCATTCGGTGGTAAACAACCCTCTTTCCCCCTTTTCTTTTACCTTTCCCCTTTTCCTCCACTTTCTCTTTTCCGCATGCCACTTTACAGGCAAATTAATAAAGTAACACTGTTTGATCGAATTATAACACCTTGGCAGTTTGGTTGCCTTAATTCTGTGCCTCGAGATCAAGGTAAAACGAACCATCACAAGTCCATCACCGAATGGACTGTGACACACGTAGATGATGTTCTTAAGGACATGGTCTAGCGCTAGAGTTAGGCTATGATTTGACTTGATAATCTTAAGGGTCTCTTCCAAACAAAATGATTCTATGATTCTAAATGAATTCTTACAAAAACTTGACTAAACCTGAATTTAGCCCAAAAACTGAAAAGGACAAACCAAAAAGTAGCTCTATGAAGCACTGCTGTCTCTGAAAGACATAAGGAAGCCTTGTACTTGACATGCCTAAATCATATATTCAGGTAGAGGTCAGGCTTTTTCTAAGTGGCTGTGAGAGACTATATGTGGAAATCACCATTACTAATGGATTCAGTGAAAGTTTACACACAATACAAGAAGTAAGCTGAGAAGGGATGATCTTTGTAACGTTGATCTTCTGCACTGCAAACTAGGACTGAAAAATAGTTTTCCAATGGCATTGCAGGTAGTGTTCAGTACTCCAATGTACTATGAAAAGAAAACCAAGCAGCAAGTAGAGAAAGCTAATACTCCAGGATCTAAAGATTTCTGTGACAGGCAAATTTGAGGTAGTGCTCTCTGGAATTGGTGCTATACTTGGTTAATTAACTAAACTTGTCTTACTATCGTAGCTGTAACTATCCTGTTATAAATCCTGTCAGAGTGCACCTGCTGGGTTGCAGCTCTGGTGAGCTGGTCTGAGAAGGGCAATTGAGCAATTTGTATTGCTTTGGTGATTGTGGACCCTTGTGTAGCTGCACTAATTTATGCCATTGCCCTTGGAGAAAAGCAGAATAAGGAGAAACAGAAATGATTTTGTTCCTTTGTCCTTTGGGCTTTCAGAAGCTTAATGCACACCATGTGCAAGAATTATTTTATGGTGACAAAGACACAGGAGGGAACTATCTCAAAGGGACTGTGAATAGTTGGAGAGGTACTATAACAGTGAAATATGCTAATGACATGTTAAGTATTCAGACCAAATTTATTTACATTTCATTCTTTCAGCTGTTGGAGGAGCTGTATCTAGGGACAAGTGTTATATGAAACAAGCTGGGTTTCCTTAAATTAGGATATGTTTAAAAAAGGCTGATCAGGAATGTAATTTTTAATGTGACTTTTTCCCTGTGTATGCTTGGTTTTAACAGGCTCAAAAGCTGAATGTAGGCTTTGTTCTCGTGTAGGTCTGAAGTCACCAGGAAGCAAGTTATATAGGAAGATGTTTTTGTTCGTGCAGAAAGGAAAAATAATACTATATTCATTGATTGTATCCAGCCCTGGTCACTTCAGCTCAGCAAACACATGAATAGATTCAGAAAGGAGCAACTAAATATTCGAGGCACGAAAAAAAAATCATATTGCAACATTTAAAAGATTTGGATAATTTGGATAGTATAGTGAATAAAAAGGGACATTCGAAAGGCATATGGATGCTCTGAGCAAGTTACACGTGAATCATGACCTGGGTTGGATTCCTTTGTGAATAATATAAACAATTATACTAGCATTTATAGCGATTCATTTTGAAAGGGGTAAAACTAGTTACATTTTTGGGGAATGATCTAGTCTATATATGAAAAGAGTAAAGGACAAACCTACCTTGGAAATACAATCATCTTCCGGTTCAGCCTCATAATTACAAAATGAGGCAAAAGATATTTTGATGATTATGTTTATAAGATATTCTTTTTAACAGGTGGACCCTAAGTCAATACAGAGTTGCTGATTGAGGTACTTAATGGCTTCTGTTGTCACTGAGTGCATTGAAATTCTTAATATTTATCCATATGAGAGGCAAGCAACCAATCCATTGTACAAATAGGAAACAGAAGTTTTGAATAAATACTTAAGTGACCTGTCCAAGGTCATGTGAGGACTCTGGCAGACTAGGGACTCAATGCCAAACTCTTTTAGCTCACCAGCTTAATTTTTTATCCAGTAGGCTACCTGATGCTGGTGTGAGAGAGGTTGTTAGAAGCATCCAGTTTTCACTGCCAGAAATTCAGGGGGCATCTCAACACTCAAAACCAGACCTTGTTCTGGACTTTTATGAATCTGTGGAAATCTTTCTTCAACCTTTTCTGAAGGAGCATCAAGACTCTGCGGGAAGCACATAAGCTCAGGTGGTGAACACACCCCCAGGAGTGTCAGACTCATTTTCACCGGGGGCCACATCAGCCTCACAGTTGCCTTCAACGGGCAGAATGTAATTTTAGGACATTTATACAGCCCAAAAATTATATTCGGTCCTTTGAAAGGAAACGCGAGGCTGATGTGGCCCCCGGTGAAAATGAGTTTGACACCCCTGCCCTAGACAGCCCCCTGCAGAATGCCAAAATCTGATGGTCCTATGGGTAGGATGGATGAGCCTCCCATAAGGAGCCACTGTTGAATACCATTTTTCTTCCAAGCCCTGCCTGAGGAGCCAAATACATAAAGCGCTTTTTATCCTGCATATCTGTCTGCATGTATGGCCTACAAATGTGTCCCTGCATGCATAGCAATGAGGACAGTGATTTAATTAGTGATTATAGATGATAAATTCTGTGAAAGTACATGGAACACTTCTTATAAATACAAATAGCTAGTCTTTGACACAAGAAAAACAAAAAGCAAGAAAGCAAAAAGCTGTTATGAGGATACATGCATCTAGAAATTGCTGAAGTAGGTTTCAAAATGTAGTTATAAATTGTCCAGACAAACAAACGGAGTGAAGTCAGGTCTTTAAAACAGCCAAAACAAGTTTTGGAGTAGTAAAGGAAGGTTTATAACTCTTTCAAAGAATCACCTAGCTTTAATTTAAGTGTTTCTTCATGAATTGCAATGATGTTTGCCTCGAACAACAGTTTTGCTCTCTGTATACCCAACATCAAAAACTTAGGAATACTTTTACTTTTCTTTGTAATTATTTTAGATCTGTAGAGTGTTCTTGTTTCAGTAACTACTGGGAAAATAACATAAAAGTGGCCTTTGGAGAAACAATTTTTTGTAGGCTTTGTGTTAGTATTCAAAAATATTTGGCCTGTTTAGGAGGCTGGTTGACAGAGTCCCTTGGGAGACAGTCTTGAAGGGTAAAGGAGTCCAGGAAGGTTGGTTGCTCCTCACGTAGGAAATCTTAGAGTTGCAGAAGCAGGCTGTTCCCCATGTGTGAAAAGATAAGCTGGCGAGGAAGACTGGCCTGGCTGAACAGAGAGCTTCAGCTGGAATTCAGAAATAAAAGAATTTATGACCTTTGGGCAAAGAGGAAGGCAACTCAGGAGGACTACAAGGGTGACATGGAGTTATGCAGGGAGAAAATTAGAAGGGCCAAAACCCAACTGGAGCTGAATCTGGCTACTGCCTTAAAAGACAAGAAAAAATGTTTCTATAAATACATGAGCAACAAAAGGAGGGCTAAGGAGAATCACCATCCTTTAGTGGATGTGGGGAAAACACTGACAGAGGACAAGAGAAAGGGTGAAGTACTAAATGCCTTCTTTGCCTCAGTCTTTAATACTATAGTAAGACCTGTTGTCCTCTGGGTACTCAGCCCCTTGAGCTGGTAGACAGGGATGAGGAGCAAAATGAAGTCCCTGTAATCCAAGGGGAAATGGTTAGTGACCTGCTACACCACTTAGACACATAAGTCTATGGAGTCAGATGGGATCTACCCAAGGGTTCTGAGGGAGCTGGCGGAGGTTATCACCAAGCCACTTTCCACCATTTATCACCAGTCCTGGTTAACCATGAGGTCCCAGTTGACTGGAAATTTGTGGATGTGACACCCATCTACAAGAGTCGGAAGGATGATCTGGAAAATTACAGACCTGTCAGTCTGGCCTTAGTGCCAGAGAAGGTCATGGAACAGATCATCCTGGGTGCCATCACACAGCACATACAAGACTACCAAACAATCAGGCCCAGTCAGCATAAATTTTTGAAAGGCATGTCCTGCTCAACCAACCTGATCTCCTTCTATGAAAAGGTGACCCACTTAGCAGATGAGGGAAAGGATGTGGATATTGTGTACCTAGAGTTTAGTAAAGCCTTTGATGCTTCAAGACCCAGCAGTGTGTCCATGTAGCCAAAAAGTCCAACTGCATCCTGGCATGTATCAAGAATAGTGTGGTCAGGAGGACTGGGGAAGTGATCATCCCCCTGCGTTCTAAAGTATTTCAGAGTGTTTTCTCTATTGATTCTAAATATGTATGCAGTTTGCAAAAGTGCTGCAGACACAGGAATGCAAAAGTAGTGCTGACAGAGATGAAAATGAAGTACAGGTGAGAAAACTGAATAGAAAAAAAAACCAAAAACCACCAAAACAACAACCAACCAACCAACAAACCCCCCTAAGAACAGAGAAGGCAAATGCAACCACGTTACAGCATTACGGGTATATTTCAGAGAGCAGTGTCCTGTGGTCCTTATTGATAGTGCTGGATTAACAGTAGGACTTGATGATCTTAAAGGTCTTTTCTAAACAAAACTATTTTATGATTCTATGTGTACACTTTGCTGCTGTTATGGCTCCATTTTTGGGACACTTCTACTATCTTTTTGCATACTTATAATAGCTCTTATTTAAGAAAAAAAATAGGGTATGCCAGCAGAGCAGGAGGTTTGATACACACTAAGTGCTCTCCAGTTTAAGACAACGTATTGCACACCACAGGGATACAAAAGATAGGATCCATTCATGCTACGGAGTGAATTTAGCTGTAGCATAACTGCTCTGCAGTCTTATGTGCTGTTATTCACTAGAGCAGTTGCGTACCTGGTGATTGTGGATGAAGTCTTACTGCACTAATAGAATAAAGCAGCAAGATGGAGGAAAGTAATTAATAACAATCAATGAACATATGATTAAATCCTACTAAAGGTAAAGGGAATTACATGATTAAGCGCTCTTCTGTTTTAGACAGAAATTTAAGCATGTGTTTATGAAGCTCATAGAACAGTTTCAGTAGGCAACTACTTTCCTTATAAACACAACATGCACAGTCTTTCTGTATTAGAGCAGAGGCAATCTGCTTTATTTAATTTAGGTACAGAACTAGGGAACCTGACATGTTGTCAATAAAGCCTTTGAGTAAAGTTTAAGAGTTCCCGTGTGATAAGAACTTCGAATAGAACAAAGAATGGACAGAAAGGAATATTAGACTTAAATATTTGAACTACAGAACAAATGGTCAAAAATTTGTCTCTGTGACAAGTCAGAGACAAATGTTTTTTCTCCAACACCTCTTTCATCTGCTTTTCACAGCTAGAGGCAGGAAAGTATGAAGATTGTGAATAAACAGGGCTGAGAAAATATTTTAATATATTGAAAGAAAACAAGCCTGCCCCAGTTCCATAATTGCTGCATTGTAAATTTACTAGATCAGGTAGTATTTTTTTTTTAATAAGTTACGGCTAAGTATTAGGCTCTTCAAGAGCATTCTCTTCTCTCTATTACTTCCAAATATCTCCAAAAGACATTTGTAATCTGAAACAGTATGAGATTTCTATATTTTTCTTCTAACTCTGTTTTCTGTAAAATCCATGTCAATAGTTGCTGATGTAAAAAGAGATTTTAGAGCCTCTAAGAATGCCAGGTGTAGTAAAGAAGGCATACAAATTATTTTGTGTAGTGGTGTTTATAGTATCTTTTAAAAGGCATGAAAAATGATAATGGTATAGTCCTCATTTCTAGTTTTGTTTCCTTAAGCATACTGTCTTGTGCATACTCTGTGCATACTCTGAATTTTGAAGACTCTGGTAATGAGTTAACTTGAGCTCAGTTAGATTAACACCACGAGTGCTGCTTGCATGGTAACAGCCTTTGGCATAACTCTGTCCTCTGCTTTTCACTTTCCGTAGAAGAGGTTTCAAAGTGGACGCCAGGAATAAAGAATTTGTATGCCAGAGACTTTAAACGCAAGAAAATATCCTTCAGATCCATCTCTGAAGCAGCCCTGATTTTCAGTGCTGATGACAGTGGAGCTTTTGTAGCTTTATTGGTTCATTTGCAATGGTGAAAAATGAGATGTTTGGAATTTTGTTCTTGTTTACCTTTAAAAATAAGAAAAAAAGAATGTCAGAAGATGAATAAATTAAAAAAAGCATGTCTTGTTTGGCAGTAGAGCATGCAAGCCCCTTGTACTGCCTGTGTTGTTATGTAATGCTTCTGAGCAAGTGTCTCTTTAACGGTTTTTCATGATTAGGCCTTTTGGTTCTTGAACCAATCAATATGTTGCTGATTAGAAGTGGATGAAAGGGCAGTACATCAGTCTTTCAATTCATGCCTGCAAAAGTGAGAACACTTTTTTTACCACACACAGTGTACACCAAATGTGAAATGCTTTATCTTCATTTCAGCGCATCCAGGTTGCTGTGGGTGGTTATTTCCCTTCCTTCTTTCTTAATTGTGCCTCTGTTTTGTACTGCATTGGATTCCAAGTAAAAATCTTTTCACTATGAAAGGAACAGGGTGCTTAGGACTTTATAAACTAGAAGAACCACTATTAAGGTTTGGGGGAGATGACTTGCTCCTGCCTGTTTCATTGCAGCATCTTGTCTTCATAACCTGAATAGCACCATTGAAAATCTGCTCAAAGCTCTGAAAGAAAAAAGAAAATAGCACTATGACTTTTCTGTTTTTCAGAGTGTGGTCTTCAAAACAACTCATCCTGCTTAGATGACTGTTACTTTATATTCCTTTTAAGCGTTGTGGTTGTCACAGAGGCATCCCAAAAATCAATTTAGACAGGTGATAAGCTCCAAACAGACTTTATTCTAACCAGAATTGTTTAGCAGACAACCAACTGAAAACAGGGTTTATCCAAAATCATTGAGCACATTGACAACATTATAAAATACAGACTCAGATACCCATTGGGAATTCAAATGCTACACAGCCGATTCAGACTCAGGGGATCCGCAAAACTTAGAATGACGATTCAAAATGCACATTCGTTCACTCACAAAAAATGAAGACTCTCAAGGGTAACCCAGAAGATACAGTCACTCACAAATAAAGCAAGGTTTCTCAATCCTAGAGGGAATTTTCTTAGACAGAGTGCCAGATCTAAGAAGAGTAATAATTGCAAACCCACTACTGCAAGGAGATCAAGTCAAAGCAAGTCTTCAGGGGGCTCCATTTATACCCTAGTTGAATCTGAGCTTGTAGTCATACATAGTAATGGTCTAGAACTTCTCTCAACGAAGGCATTTCATTGCTCAAGGGCTCTGTCTGTCAACTAAGGGGCCTGTACATGACCATAGTAGTCCATCGATAGAGAAGGTTCTAGCACTTTCAAGGGCGGGGCAGAGAAAATACATCTGGCATAGTGGTCTCCGGAAATGTTAAGGTATGTAGAATTTCATGTGGAGAAAGTCTTGAGCTTCTACACAACTTTTGGATGTTTTTTCAGCAATGTTTTTCCCTTGTTTTTATTATTTTTTTTTTCTGAAGCTGCATTTCCTTAATACCTCCCACTCCTATCTCACAGGAATACATAATCATACCTCAAGCAGATGTGAATACAACATAGCATAAATTACACCACAAAGAGAAAAATATTAAGTAGGTCCCTTTCTTCTTCATTTAGATGGAGAAAACACTGTAGTGTGAGGTAATTCAGATTTTATAGCTCACTGCACATTTGAATTAATTTACGTGTGTTTTCATAACCTTGTTTCTTGAGAAAGTGAAATTTCTGTTTCCTAAACTTCTGTTTGGCTATCTTCACCCTCCTGTAAACAACATTGCTAAATAGTTTCCAGCAACGTTGCTAAATAGTTTCTACCAGATCTTACTGAAGCATGAGGTCTCAAAGGCGTTCAGTTTCAACAAGCTTAATGAAAGTGTTAGCCAAAGAGAATGACTAGAGCATCTTATCTGTCTTCAGGGGGGAAAGGCAGAAAAGCCAGCATACAGAATCATAGAATCATAGAATTGTTTCAGTTGGAAGACACTCTCATGATCATTGAGTCCAATCGTAACCTAATTCTAGCACTAAACCATGTCCTTAAGAACCTCATCCAAACACCCCTTAAAAACCTCCAGAGATGGTGACTCCAACAACTTCCCGGGCAGCCTGTTCCAATGCTTGACAATCCTTTCTGTGGAGAATTTTTTCATCACATCCAATCTAAACCTCCCCTGGTGCAACTTGAGGCCATTTTCCCTTCTTGCCTGGGAAGAGAGACCAACACCCTACATGCTACAACCAGGTAGTTGTAGACAGCAATAAGGTCTCCCCTCAGCCTCCATTTCTCCAGGCTAAACAGTCCCAGTTTTATCAGCAGCTCCTCATCAGACTTGTGCTCCAGACCCCTCACCAGCTTTGTTGCCCTCCTCTGAAGTCTCCCCAGCACCTCAATGTCTTTCTTGTAGTGAGGGGCCCAAAACTGAACATAGGATTCGAGGTGGGGCCTCACCAGCACTGAGTACAGGGGCACAATCACTTCTCTAGTCTTGCTGGTCACACTGTTCCTGATATAAGCCAGGATGCTGTTGGTCTTTTCGACCACCTGGGCACTCTGCTGGCTCATGTTCAGCCAGCTGTTGATCAACACCCCCAGGTCCCTTCCGACAGGCAGCTTTCCGGCCACTCTTCCGTAACCCTGTAGTGCTGCCTGGGGTTGTTGACACCCTAGTGCAGGACCTGGCACTTGGCCTTGTTAAACCTCATACAACTGGCCTCAGCCCAACAATCCAGCTGGTCCAGATCCCTCTGTATGGCCTTCCTACCCTCCAGCAGAATCAACACTCCCACCCAATTTGGTGTCTTTGCAAACTTAGTAAGGGTGCACTCAATAATACTTGCAATAAAATAATACTAAGGGTGCACGTAATAAACTCAATATGTTTTACTAGACATCAGTGAACCAACATTGAAAAACACCATCATCACACAGATTCATAGAACACCCGGCTTCAGGATCAAAGCCTGGTTTGCTTTCTGGGAAACACCCTGGATGAAAGACAGAAAAAAAAGGAAGCCTAGTTGTACAAAGAGGCTGTAGAGTTGTGGAAAGCATTTTCAGTTTTCGTAAGCCTGGAAGGAGCTTTTTTAATCAGGTTACACTTTTTAGTTTACATAACTGTTGTTAAGATTAGAGACTTCTTTAAAAAAAAAAAAAAAGAGTATGCAGAGACTGAAGAATTCAATATTACAGGTGAAAGAAACTTTTCTCCTAAAAATCAGAGTATGTCTTTTACTGGTACTGCTAATCACATAAAGAAATAAATTAATTTCTTTTGTGCCATATCTAAATACATTACAGCAATGTATTTTAAAAGACTTGGCTCATTTTTCACTCTACCCAGGAGATAAAATATAAGATGTTAATAGTTTGGAAAATATCACTTGGAGAACATACGACTTTAATCACTTCTGGTCTTGGCTCGTGCTTAGGGAATTTTAACTGAAAAACTTGCCTCTATTCCTCCAGCAGATTTTGGTGTTAATTTCTGTTTTTTCCACATTAGTCACATTGTTTTGATTTGCACTTTAGACTTTGGATTTCTGACTTATCTGTGCCGGTAACCAGTCAAACTTTGCACTTATTTGTTGATGCCATTCATCTTCTTCACTCATACTAATGAAAACCATATCTTCTGGAAAATTTTGAAAAAAAACTTTTATCTCTCTTATTGTAGTGTGTCAAGCGTATGAGAATATGTGTTGCTACATTAAATAGTCCTCCCAACACTTTGAGTTGAAAGGCAATTTAGTTACAGACAAAATTACATTACATGGAAGGGAAATACCTTCAGACTTAGCAGTTTAGTGCTGGGAAGCCAGAGGGAAGGTCAAACTGATAGCAATCTGGAGAAGATTTTTTTGGTTTAGAGCTGTAAAAGTGTTATGTCGCTGCACTAAGGTACATAGGACTGTACAGGACCTTGTAGGTAAGTAAGACTAACCATCTGCCATCACAGAGACTGCACAACGTAATCACTTTCATAAACTTACCTCAGGAAAGTATTATAAATAATTAGGGGTTTGCTATGAGGTTTTCTAAGTCTCCAGTTCTGGGGACTGGAAAGCTGTTCTACATTTCAAATGTTCAAACCTCTAACAATTATAAACCTTATCATTTCCATAAAATGCACTTATGAGCATTTTATATCTCTGCCAAATACACAAATAATTTCTCTTGTTTTAAATAGCTCTTCTGTCTTGTTGATATTTTTGCTGAGATGCATTTTTACAGAGAAATCATGGCCCACCTCTTTTCTTTGGTAGAATAAAACCAAAAATATTAAACAAAATGCGAAACAAATCTTCACTAATACCTCACATCTGATATTTTCCCTTCAGTCCCAGTACAGTTATATGTTACAGTCCTTTCCTTTAACACTTCCATGTCTGCTTTTTGATTCATCACTTAACTTGTGTCTTCAATTAGACCAATATTTCACAACTTTTCACCAGATCAAGTATACTGAAAGACCACAGAGGGAGGAATTGCCATATTTCTATTTTCTATAAAGTTTATTGAAGTATCAAGTGTATCAAGTAAGCTAAGCCAATTTATGTTTGGTAAGCTGTGTTACATTTTATCCTCATTTCCCTTTACATCCGAGTTTGTCTTGTTTTCTTCAAAATCTGTTCCAAAATTTTGAATACTTTAAAATACTTTAAGCATCGGATTAGCAGGTGTGATAATTCCTCAATGAATTTTGTCCTTTTTTTTTTTTTTTTTAATTTTAATCCAAATACTTTTATACCCACTAATACAAGACTTGAAAGAGTTAGTCAATATTTTTGCTAACGCACTTTAAATTTGTTTCTTTCAGGTTTCTGTCAAGTTTTTACTTCCTTTCTAGCATGGTCATTTCAACACCTCTATTCTCATTATGCAACTTACCTGTACATCTTCAAAGCGTGCATAATAAATAATAACAAACAAATAAATAATAAAATTAATAAATAAATAATTCATAATAAATGAATTAATAATAAGAAATAAATAATAAATAAATATTTCGTAATAACAAGCCTCACTGCCCATCAGGCACTGGGAGGGGTGACCTGTGTGTGAAGCGAGTGAGTACCACCAACACTCTGCCGCAGCACCAAGTGTGGTAGCTCGTGCAGCAGGATGCAGAGGTTGTCACTCCTTGCTTGTTAGACCGTGTAAACTCTTGCCAGTGTCTCAGACTGCTGCTGACCATGGTCTCCTCCAGACAGAGAGCTTGTCACAAAAAGACCCAGATGGAGCACCTGCCCTGAACTGTGGCTGTTCAGGTGTCTGGCTGACAGGAGTGCCAGAGCCTGCTGCTGCCGGGGAAGGGAGAACAACGTTCCACCTGTGTGAGGTGTGGGCAGGTGCAAGATCTGCTCAGCATGGTGGTGAAACTTAAGGAGGAGGTTGAGAGACTGAGAACCATCAGGGAGTGTGAGGAGGAGATTG